>WKFP01015441.1:167192-186801 GCA_011057875.1 Pterocles orientalis | reverse complement strand
ATTGCACTTGAGCTGGGGCAATCACAGGTACCTGTATAGACTGGGAAAAGAGCTTCTTGAGAGCAGCCCTGTGGAGAAGGACTTGGGGGTCCTGGTGGATGAGAAGCTGGACATGAGCCAGCAGTGTGTGCTTGCAGCCTGCAAGGCCAACTATGTCCTGGGCTGCATTAAAAAAGGGGTGGCCAGCAGAGAGAGGGAGGTGATTGTCCCCCTCTACTCTGCTTTTGTGAGACCCCATCTGGAGTATTGTGTCCAGTTCTAGGGTCCTCAGCACAAGAAAGATGTGAAGCTCTTGGAACAAGTCCAGAGGAGGGCCACAAAGTTGATCAGAGGGCTGGAGCACCGCTCCTATGAGGAAAGGTTGAGGGAACTGGGCTTGTTTAGCTTGGAGAAGAGAAGGCTCCGGGGAGACCTCATTGCGGCCTTCCAGTACTTGAAGGGAGCCTGTAAACAGGAGGGGGAGCGACTGTTTACAGGGGTTGATAGTGACAGAATGAGGGGGAATGGTTTTAAAGTAAGAGAGAGGAGATTTAGGTTGGATATTGGGAGGAAATTTTTCACTCAGAGGGTGGTGAGACACTGGAACAGGTTGCCCAGAGAAGCTGTGGATGCCCCATCCCTGGAGGCATTCAAGGCCAGGCTGGATGGGGCCCTGGGCAGCTGCTCTAGTGGTTGGCAACCCTGCCCACAGCAGGTGGGTTGAAACTAGATGATCTTTAAGGTCCTTTTCAACCCAGGCTGTTCTATGATTCTGTGAAAACAAAGATAAGTATCATTTCTAAATTATTATCATCTGGTAATCTAAAATATGGTAGTAATATATGGTTATGGCTTTTTTTTAAAGTAGTTTAGTACCAATATTTTCATTATTTGATGGTCTAACTTTTAGAGTTCAGTTTTGAAACTCTGTTGATGCCTAATTTCTTGAAAAGTAATCAATCAAAGGCTTTGATCCTGTAAAAAAATGTAGTCTTAACGATGTTTGTAGTGCCTCAACTCCGTGAAATGTAACATGTCTAAACTACTGTATAGGCCAGTGTAGCAAAAAAGAGAAAACCAAATTGTTCCTAATAAAATGCAGTGTGAATATTTTCAGTGATAATAAGAAGGGCATTGTAGTTAACTTTTTGACATCTCCTTTTTCAGTTCTGGCTAATTTAAATATGAAAGAACATAATCCCAAATGTTTAGTACAATGGAAAATTTAGAACAGGTTGGTAATACTACATTTTGGTTATGAAGTTGTTACGTGAAATCTGTGATATTTGCTCTAATTTCTCCTTTTGTAAACCAAAACCTCAATTTATGACTATTTGAATTTTTTGTTCTCTATGTAGAATTTTATGTTTTTAAAGGCTGATTCAGATGAGTCCCATGAATGACCACATACGATGCAAAGACAGAACACAGAATTTAGACCATCACTTTGCACAATCAACACATTACAGAGTGCTGCTGTACTATGAAGTTCATCCTCCTTTGTATGACAAAAAGCAGTTAATTTGTTTCTATATGTAAAAGTGATTCACCAACTATTTTGAAGAGGAGTAAATGAATACTTCTTCTGACATTGAATTTCAAGTTTAACAGCTGCTATAGTTTATATGGTTATATTCTCTTTGATCAGCATTCTGCAAGGCAGATGTTAGTTTCATCTGTATGTGATTTGTCCACCTGCACTCATTAACCATTTACCTAGTCTAATGATAACAGAAAGATACATTAGTATGGGATGCGTGCTTATGCATTCATACCTCTATTAAAAGTCTGGATAAACCAAAAAAAGTTTCTTGTTTCTCTGAATTCTTCTCTATTAACAGATCAGCTCCACTTAATTTAGGTGAGCATGACAAAGAATATAGCTTCACATTGCCCTAGTAATCACAGAACATGAGTTTGACTGCATTTAACATCACTTCTAACATACAGGCCCAGTCCTGCATTTTAGAGAGATCGTTCCCCTTGGAATTACCAGGAGCATTTAGTTAAGAAAGCGTTATCAGGTGGCTGAGTAAACTGAGATTAGCAAATGAATTATGATTTTAATGGGAGTAGAAGTGTGTAAGCTCAGTTCATTTTTCCATGACTTTGTTTCAGTAAGCTCACTTGCTATGCATGTATAACATTACACTGCTGCCCTAGCACTGGGAAATGTAAACAGTTGATTTGTTTGCAATATGTTACATTTATAATAATGCTGCTTCTTTTTCTCTTTTTTTAAAAAAAAGTGAAAATTGTAAATTATAAATAAGGGAGACCCTTTGTATTTTTTAACATATCTGTCAGAGTATACACCTTAAAATGTCCTATACAATTACATTGACTAAAAATTATCTTTTACTTCGAAAAAGAAGTTTCAACATTAGTAGTGTTTTCCCAATTAATACCTTTATATTTGTGTCCCGAATGATTTTTTACTCTAATTTATTTTGTTCTTGGATTTACAGATGTTTTGTGATTTAACTGTGCCAACCCTTTTGCTATTGACATTTTTGTCCTTAGACCTTCAAAATATAAACAACTTTTCTAGAAATCCCTTTTCTAAGACCTACGGACGGATGGTAAAAATCCATTTCCTTCCACTCTTATTGCTTAATAGGTTTAAACCTCAGTCAGGAAGAAGAAAAGTATGTCTTTTTAACTAATACCATGTCATCTCTTTAATCATTCTGATTCTGAATAATTCAGCTACTGTGGAAGTTGCAGCATGACGATGTATAGCTCTATCTCTCACTGGGGGGAGTTTATTATTACTGAGTCTGACAGCAGAAAGCCCTGGCAGGTTAATTGCTGCAGCGAGACTAGCTGGGAGTTTGCTGTTGATATATAGTGACTAAAAGGAGTGAAGGAGATTGACTACGCCTGTTACAGCCCAAATGTCTTCATGCGCCTCAAGTTCCTCAGAAAGATATGAGAAATAAATGTTCGCTGTTCATTTTCTGTCTGTACAATACAAATAGCTCTGGGCTGAACATGGCAACCACAGCAGACAGAATATATATAAAAAAGAGGAAATCTTCAAATTAACATTATTACAAACAGTCCTGCCTGAAAGTGCTGAAAATCAATTTCAATATAGTTTGCATTTTAATGAGGTGTCAAAGAGATAAATCAGTTGTGTTTGAGGAACACTTGGCTGGCAATGATGTTTTCTGATCATATCATGTCTTAACGAATATTAGACTAAGTAAAATCAGTGTTAATTGAAGGCATGGGAAATGTTATTGTTCATTAATGAAATAAACCCTTGCTGGTTACATAGATTAATCAAACTCAGTCATTTCACACAACAGTTGCCCCCTTCTTCCCTTCAAAAAAAAACTACTCAAAATTACTGAGGAAGAAGGTCACCCATATAAAGACAGGCTCAAATTTTTTCAAGGTTTGTTAAGACGTTCTTTATGTCCTTTTTTTTTTGTAATTTCTCTTTATGCATAATAATGATATGGAAGCATTGTTATCACCGAGGACACAAAAATACTCAGCATTCATTTTCTGGAAATGAAAAAATCTCAATTTTTCCCACAAGAGAGTATGCTGCTAATGTTTTTTAACTTTTCTGTATCAAAAGAATAATCAACAACTGTTTCTTTCTTCAAATAGAATTATCTTTACAGAGGAGAAAGTATACTTTCCATGGTGCTTTTAGAGAGTCTCTTTGCAATGTGCTCTCCCTAAAGTCCAGAAAACTGACCTCTCTCCACTTGTTTATATTTCTCCTTAACTACACTTTGCTGCCCTGTAGATCAGCTCTGCTCTTTATTATGATAATGAAAATGACTAAGAAAATTCCTTTTCTGAAGGTATTTCAATGAGAAATATCAACTCTCAAATGTCAGGTCACTAAGCAAAACACAAAACATGGCCCATTTTTTTTTCTGTTTACAGCACTTGTGTACCAATGTGACTCTATTCACTTCCATGGAGTTTTTCATCTTTAATGTCAATTAAAGGAAGAGAGTAACATCTACCCCAAAACAACAAGGTGCGGTTACTTGTTTCCACAGAAAAGCTAGAGACACTATGAAATATTTTAGAGCTTCAAGAACAAAAGAGAAGATGATTTTTCAGAGGTCACTTAGGGGGTATAGGGTCACATGCAAAATCTTAGCTGTTAAGTCCCTTGCACTTGACAAACCAGCTATTTTTAAAATATTTACTTTTAGATGCAACGAATTCACTCTTAATCAGTCTCATATGACTTATTTGTTGCACACTCGCCAATTTAATCCATGGAAAAAATGTAAATTAGAAGAAACCATTGTGGACACTAGAAACTAGAAATATGACAACAAGGTCTAGTTGCAAGCAGAATGGAGTCTGCCTTAGAAAAAATATAGCAGTTCATGTTACTAATAGGGAAGTAGTTTAAGAATAAGTTCAACTGTTAAACTGTATACTACCTTCATCTACATCTCTCCAGACCAACAGTTTCAAATGAACTACTTCTCCTTACTTTTCTGAGTGGAACTTAACATATTTTTCATGTTTATTTTAGACTCATCTTCATTCTCATTTCTGCTGTTTGCCTCGTTACTCTCTCCTTCAGGACTTGGAGACTCCTTCAAGACTCTTCTTCAGGACTTGTCTCATGAGGACAGGCTGAGAGGGTTGAGGTTGTTCAGCCTACAGAAGAGAAGGCTCTGGGGAGACCTTATAGCAGCCTGCCAGTATTCCAACAGGGCCTAACTACAGGAGAGATGGCGAGGCACTCTTTATCCGGAAATGTAGTGGTAGGACGAGGGGTAACAGTTTTAGGCTGAAAGAGCGTAGATTTAGATAGATATTAGGAAGACATTTTTTACTGGGAGGGTGGTAAGACACTTGAACAGGTTACCCAGGGAAGTTGTGGATGCCCAACCTCTGGAGGTGTTCAAGTCTGATGGTGTTAGATTTTTTAAAAAATAAGAAGTTAACTCTGCTGACTGTTAAAGTTAAATATGTTGCAAAACAGTACCACAGGATTTCAGTGCAACTGTCTTTCAGTTTCTTACGCCCATTTTCTGTTGATGCAAAGAGACAGTGTGGAACATGTCATTTTTGTTCATCTCCATGCTTACAGCTTTATCACTATCAGAACAGAAACAGGTTAGATCTCACTGTCGTTATAATCATGAGATGGCTTAAAACATCCTTTTTTAAAGCTCTTTCTTCAACTTGTACTTCTAGAACCCTTATGGCAATCCTTACATTATCAAAATGCTCATTTAATACATTACCTTGCTGAATATAGTTCTGACATTGACAAAAGCACCACACTTCAGCTCTGTCTGTAATTCTGAATAATCTAAACACATGTATGAAGGAGAGGAAGGTATAAGTATGGCTTTTGCAAATGGGAGAATCAGTCCCTCTTAAATATCACAGTCAATGTTAATTGTAAGAACATCGCTAACAACAAAACAAAAGTAAAAGAACCAAAACCTTCCACAGTGGTTATACTGGAGCACACACACCAAGCCTGATATAATTGTGACACATTAAACCATAATGTTCTAACTCACCTTATTTTCCCACTGAAATCTTACATATTTCAGAGTGTTGAATGATTTCTGGTTTATGGATAACCATTTTCCCTATATGTAGGAACAAAAAAATGTAAGAAAGATTGTAAGTGACAAACAGTGGCAGAAAGATTCAGAGATGTACATGACAGCTGAATTACTTTTTATCTCATAATAGAACTGACTTAAAGTTTATCCTTCTTCACTCTGTCCTTATCCTTTATTTCTAGGGCACTCTGGAGGGCATAGGAATGTTACTGATCATTATATAACTATTTTGTATCTCTTTCACAATGCCCTGGACCATTAAAAGGGCATGTACCTCTGTGTTCTCTCATGAGAGATATGTAAGAAACATCCTGGCTTTCATAAGTGCTCTAAGCCTTTACTCCCTTCTCCCCGTCTTCTACGTTAAAAATACGTTTATTGCCCCTATGTAAAATTTAATGCCCTCAAATTCCATTTCTGTAAAAGACATGGCACTTGTACTTGACATTGTTGTGGGAATTCAAATTTTAAGTAACACATATAAATTTTTTAGAGAATAATTAGAATATCTGTCATATCAAAGTAATAATATCACACTTTTGTGATGAAAAAAGTATTTTAAAAAAATTATGCCATCAAAAATACTCAATTCAAAAATAAAATTTTAATGATTCTGTCAAATCTGTGACCCTTCAGAATATAGCAAATTTACAGCAATTAAACACTGCTCATGGATCCTTAGATGTGGCAAAGATAACTTAATCTATATAATTGCAGAGTTGTAAAAATTCTTGGGAAAAACATACTAATAATACAAAAGTACTTAATGCTACTAAATTTTTCCTTCTTTAAAGTAGAGACTAAAAAGTAAACAGTAAAAGCACATTGTCCTAGAGTTCATAATCCAAACATATCTTCTTGAACACAATTTATTTGTTTAAAATGGGTAAAAAGAAAAATCCATATTTCACTGAATTAAATGGGAATAAGGTTTGGTTCCACATACATAAAATAAAATGCAGTGAGGTTATTCCATATCTAGAATTCTAGAGATGGGGTTTCTTTACTTTAAAATAAGGACCTCAATCACTTCCATGATTTTATAGTAAAATAATAAAGGAGAAAAGCAGATCATGAGTTCTGTGTTAAGAACTAATGAACTCTAGTATATAATTTCTAGTAGTAATTTCTGATGTACATGTACTGAAAATTTCACCGTGCAAAAGAGTAAACTGCTTCATCTCAAGAGTTTCCTAATGAAAGCAGAGATTGTATTTAGCAAGAAAAGAAAGATTAGAAAGCATAGTCTTACTACAACATGTTAGGCTCATAGTAATAAGATTACAGAATTGAGCCTTTAGGAAATGACTCAGAAAATTAATTAAAATTGCTAATAAATCATGCTGGCTTGATGTCCTAATGGTGGCATGCTGCGCACTGGCACATCAGAGACATTAGTTTGATTTCTCTGCTCCAGTCTCCTTCACTCCTTGAGGCAGTAAGAGCTAGCAATACTGTGGAATCAGAATATTCAGTCCAAGCAATTGTAGGCACAAGAGAATCAAGTCTTAGGGGGCTTAGAAGTGATCCTTGCAATTGACTAAAGAGTGACATTGACTTCTTTCAAGCTGGAAATTTCTGTAGCATGAGGCCTTTGTGGGCACGTTGTATAAAGTGAGCTAAAAAGAACTTTTGGGCTTGACGAAAAAATGGGGTTTGTAAAGAGTGGGAGGAGTGGTGGTATATAAAAAGATAAAGAGAGCATCTAACTGTCAACTTAGAAGAAAAGATGTAATTAATCGCATGTTTTTATAATCATACCAAGGAGGAGGGTAAATTACCTAAGTAAATGGTGTTTACAGTTCTCACAGTAACCCTGTTGCCTTAAAAATACCTTACTTGATGGAAGGCAGAGGGGATTGCTCTTACATGAAGTAATTTTCAAATCTCTTAACCTTAAAGGAGGGCGCAGGCCATTTCTGTTCTTCTGTGTATTTAAAAACACCTGCCAAGTGCATGCAGGTGATCTTCCAGGAGGCTGTTGGAAGCAGCGCATAGAGAACCTAAATGAGTCCTGCCTGAAAGACTCTGCAGTAGGTGACATACCCATTTTAGAACAGCTCTATCCATTCAGAGCTAAAATGTCTTTTAAAAGTACTAAGATACCAGCACAGGCATGTTAACAACACCTAATTGCCTATTTTAATGAGACCAGAACGTTTACCTTTGAACTCAGAAGGAAACAACTTAGTTAATTGCCCGGGAATCAGATTGATGGATATGTAGCTAATCACCACAATCCTGATGAACTTTAAATCAGTTTCCATGTGAGAGATGGAGAACTAAAGCTCAGGAAATAACTGACAAAATTATTAATATGCTCTCCCACTGTTCATTTAGGAATAATCAACATCTTTCCTGTTGTAACAGTATATATTCAATCTTTAACAATAAAACACCTGAGATCTTTCTGTGGTTTTTCATCTGCCTGTAAAGGTCCACCTCGAACTTCACAGCCCTGAGCTTTCCTGTGCAGAAATAATTTCTTTGCATGACTAGAATAAATTCCATAATGCCTCGCACTGATAACAGAATTATTTGCAGCAAGGAGTCCTTAAAAATATTAGAAATGTTAGTCTGAATTCACCAGAGAGTTTAACACCAACTTGCAATCATTTAACTGTTTTTTGAGTATGTAATGGTAAATGTGAAAACAGATCTGTACAGTCTTAACCACAATTATGCACTCAGAACACAAAACCTTATTATGGTGGAACACAAAGTCTCTGGAATAAAAAAAAAAATAAAAAGCTTTGCACTTACTAAGACACTTGTCATTTACACAACTCAAATTGTGTAAAATATTTTGTGGTGACATAGATAAACACAACAAACAGAAGGTGTGAGAGCTTCATATGAGGATGCAGAAATATAACATTGCTGCACTAACTGTGGAGTGGCTTGGCAGGTGTGTGGCTGTAGTTCTGTGATGAATGGACTTAAGCTCTTCAGTCAAGACAGGAAAGGAATGGTAGGAGGAGGGTCTTCATGTCAATAGGGAGCTTGAGTAAACCAGGCTACCCCATGCAATGAGCAGCAGGCTGGCCAAAACTGTGCTGGTCAGGATCAGAGCAGAGAACAGGGAGGGCAGCTTTGTGGTGAGAGTTTGTTACCAACCACCCTAACAACTGAGGAAGTGGACAAAATTCCTTTTTAAGTAACTCAAGGAAGTCTCTATATCATCATTCCTTGTTTTACAGGAGACATTAGCTTCCCTGGCATCTGCTGCAAGGGCAACTCACTGGCACACAGACAATATAGGGGGTAGGGGTGGGAGTGTTGGAGTGTGCTGGGAACAACTGCTTATCACAGAAGCTGGACGAGCCAGAAAGTGGTAGTGGCTTTTCTGGATCACTACTTACAAACAAGAAAGAACTAGTTGGGAGTGAGGTAATCAATGGCAGCCTTGATGCAGCAAACATGATACTCAGGAAAATGTATAGGTGACTCAGGAGACTGGCTTGGCTAAACAGGGGATGCGTGACTGAGCTCAGCTGAATAGATTTAAAAAGAAGGTGAAGGTCAGAACAGGCTACAAAGGAAGGCTGTAGAACTGTTTCCCACATATGGAGGAATGCTACTAGGAAACCCAAGACTCCCTTTGAGTAGAGACTTGCAAGGGATATCAAGGAAACAAGAAAAGCTCTTGTCACTATTCTAGCAGTAAAAAAATAAACAGTGAAAATGTGGACCCAGTGCTCAACAGGCTGATTGATTTCAGTGAAAATGGCTGCAGATAAAGTACAAATACTCAATGTCTTTTTTGCCCAAGTCTTCTTTGTGCCTAAAGGCAGGGTTCAGGCAGGAGAGGAGCTGCCAGAATAGAGTGAGATGCAAGTCAGGTATCTAGTGCATGGAACTAAGTTTGTATCCGAAGACACCAACACAGTTGTCTGATATTCTTTCAAAGCTGCTCCCTGTCAGCTTTTAAATGTCATGGAGATTAGGGAATGTTTCTGATACCTGCAGAAAGGCACATATTGCACTAATCTTTAAAACACACCAGAAGAGTGGTCCAAAGAAGTACAGGCTGGTCATCAGCCTTACTTCAATCTCTGGGAAAATCACAGAGTGAGACCTTTTGAGGCACATTTCTGGGTACATGAAGGAGAGCAGAATGTCTGGGAAACATTAGCCTATATATACCAGAGGTAAATCATGCCTGAACAGTCTCATTTCCTTCTGCAATGAAATTACTGGATATGTGGATGAAAGGAGAACAGTAGACATTGACTTTGACTCTAACAAGACTTTCAACACAGTCTCTCTCAACATCCCTAATTGCACGTTGAGATGTTATGGTCTACGTGGACGGCCAACTAGATGAAGGAAAAATTGGCTTCATTTGGGCTCAACTGGTAGTGGTTAATGATTTGATCTTCTGGATTCTGGTTTCAAATGGATTACTGCAGAGTTCTGTGTTGGGACCAACAGAGTGCACTGTCACGATGTTTGTGAACATCAGCCTTGGGGAACTGAACACACTTGAAGGCAGGCTGCCATTCAGAGGGACCTGGATAAGCTGCACAAATGGGCCAGCCAGAATCTCATGAAATTCAACCATGATACAAGCTGAGCCTTGGAAAGGTAGGTCCCCTGTCAGTGACAGTCTGAGGACGGTTCAGCCAGTGTGCAACTCTGTGGAGATGACTTGGGAGCCCTGGTGAGCATCAAGCTGAGTAGGGGCCAGCGGTGCACCAGGATAGTAACAAAGAGCCAGAAGTGCACTGGCTGTGTGAACAGAAGAATGGCCCGAGGTTGAGGTTGATAATTATCCACCTCTACTCAGCACTTGTTAGATGGTATTTAAATACTGCAGCCAGTTTTCTTAATATAGGAAAGATGTAAATTAAACTGGAACAAGTTTGGCAGAGGGCAACTAGGATGGTCAGTGTCCTGCCAACAGAGGCTGTGGGACTGAGGTTTGCTCACCTGGGAGGAGTAACAGGCCAAAGCAGTCTCCCAGCAGCTGCATAGAGCTGACCAAGGAGTTGGAGTCAGGGTGAGAGGCAACAGTCATACACTGAGATGGGATTTTTCCCCATGAGACTAATTAAGGACCTGACTGGACAAGGCACTGAGCAACCCTTCCTGAATTGAAATATAGATCCTGCTTTGAGTGGACAGTTGGACTATAAGTCTCCTGAGGTCCTTTCCACCTTAAATGATTCCAAGAATATAGCACTTTACTGCATAAGAGAACATTAAAAGTTGTACTTTGTTCAGAATTATAAACAAAATAAGATGAAACTTTTTAATAGATGTTCAAGTATTTTTAAGTTTTTTTTTTTATTGCAGGTTTTTAGAACAGTTTTACTTAAGCTTGAGAAGCAGTAGAGCTGCTTTAACCAGAATCAGAACCAGCTTAACTGGTGTTGCACTATCATGCAAAATAGCATTCTGATGCATGTTGTATCATATCACATAATTCAACATTAACATACATTGACTAAGTGACATTATACAGTGCAATGTTAGGATATTAATTCTTTATTTGATAGTCTGTCATTCCCATCCTTTCTTTCTAAATAAAAATACAAGGAAGCAAATTATTTTTGAGAATTTGATACCTTACTTTCTTCAGTCACATTCAGTGCTGTCTTACAAAACAAAAACAAGAAAAAGGTTTACTCTTGAAAGATTTGATTGTATAGTATTGAATTCTACAGGTTTAATGGTTGTATTGACACTTACTTTTTTCCTTGGTAATTCTGTAGTTGAATGTTCAATTCTAACTTTCAGACATAATCCTAAAATAACCCTAAAGATTATACGAAGGATTTAACAACCTCTGATTTAAGTGCCAGTGTCATTGTAAGCCAAACTTAAAGGTTTTGGAAAAATTATGGAATAACCTCCAAATCTGACACAAATATTAGAAAAATTGAGTGTTAGCCACTAGACATAAGTGGTATTAAAGGCACTGGGACTTCAGTGGAAGCATGCAACCCTTAAATTATTAGTGTTAAAATTTAAGCACAATGCTGAAGCAGAAGTTCAGATTGGTAGCTTTGGTATAATTGATTTTTGAACAAAAAATAAAACTATGTATGAACTTGTTCAGTGAACTGAAGGAGGTAAGATTGGGAATATTGAAATGGTTTCAGGTCAATACTGACATACAGAGGAAGTTCACCCATTGACTGTTTTCCAGACCTTTAAGAGTATGGAATATACTTCAGTTCAAAAGACCTGAATTAAAATGTGACTCAGGTTCTCAGAAGTGTTGCATAAATTAGCTGTTCTTATTTGCAGATATTAAAAGTAGTGTCAGAAACAGAAATAATTAAACAATAAGACCAGAGATATAGTGGGAAAAAAAAAAGATATTAAAATGGAATAGTGTGAAGAAGATGGGTATTTGTATTTTTTCATCTAAACTTTACCACCTCAGAGTGTTTTTGCTTTGTATTAAAAGTGATACCAACTTGAAAAGTGAGAGACTAGTCCTTTGACATCCTTGTTCTTGAGTCAAGAATTGTTCTTTTGAGCTTTTCTTCACTCACACAAGGCATTTGGAATCTATGGAGTTTCCTTTTGAAAGACACTTGAATGCATAAGCTCACGATCCTCTGAGACGCATCTTTCCGGTGACTTGTGCTGGTTCTCTCTCTATAAACTAAATATGACTTGAAACGTACATCAGCCTAGGCTACCTACCCTTTTTCTACAGAATACTTCAAATGTGGGCTCACTCCTTTTTGAGTGTGTAAATGTTGGTATCCACACAGTTTATCAACAAGCCACAATCCCGGGCTTGAAAAAGATCTTCAGGAAGCAGCAGAAGAGTAAATCCACACTTATTTTATCCCATATGCAAGTGTGTCCCTTCCTGCTGCACAGAAGTTCTGCATATTTCTGACTTCTCCCATTTATCTCAGCTGCCATTGTAGTTATATTACAAAGATATAACTATAGAGGAAGTTTTAATTACACACATAAGGGAAATTTTTGTCAACATGATGGTGATGAAACACTGGACCAAGTTGATCACAGAAGATGTGGAATCTCAAACTTCATAAATATTTAGATTTGACTGCACGCAGTCCTGAGAAACCTGGGCTAAGTCATCTCTGCTTTGAGCAAAGGTTGAACAGGATGCCTTCCTCAGCTCCCTTCCAACTTAAACTATTCTATGATTATGTGACAGTAAAATCTTTACTGAACATTACATATTTTTTTCTGTTTGGCATTGGTGAAGAGCTGTAAGTTAAGCTGTGCTGAAATTAATGTGGATAACTATAATCAACATGCTAGCATCCTACCAGAAAACAGCTGCAATCCATTAAAAAGCACATTGAGTTTGATTGCATTTTCTGAGTTGTTGTCGTAAGATCATTGTAGTCCCGCATCCCAGATGAGTGTCACAAATGGTCATAGTGGGTGTCTGTTTTTAAAAGAAACTTCATCTCTGTCAAAATGTGCGTCTAGGATTGAGTGAAAAACTGGTCATTTTGACCAATTAACTTCTTTTACTGGAAAAATCCTGGTTAGATTAACTGGATTCCTTTCTAACTGCAAAAGCTTGAATTGTCTGACTTCAAAATATGAGCCACTACAAATAGTTCTTCTGTGAAACAGAAAAGAAACAGAGAGATTCATTCTAGTAAGATAGTGTAAAAGGAAAAAAAAAAAACATGCCACCTTACCGCTCCATCTACCCCTGTGGTGAAAGATGCCTCCACCCAGATGGAGCTGTGGAAGGGAGCAGCTGCGGTGCAGACCTTGGGCTGCAGACGGTGCCCAGACCTTTCCCCTGGGGCAGTGGGCAGACCTGCCTGCAAAAGGTGTGCCCAGGTGGAGGAGCTCCTGCTGCAGGTGGCTGAGCCACAGGAGGCAGTGAGAAGGCTGTGTAGTATCAGGCAGGCTGAAACAGGCAACTGGTTCCAGGTGCAGTCTCCTGTGGTGCCACAACCCATGGATAAACAACCAAAAACTATCCCACCAGTACACTCAGGAGAAAGGGTGGCCACCAATGCAGACAGGGCGGAAGCCCATAATGCAGAGGAGTGGAAGCTTGAAAGGCAAAGACCAATAGGAGGAAGAGGCTTCCTCCAAAGGCTGAAGTGCTTTTGCAGAATCACTTCACTGCTCTGCAAGCTGAAGAGGAAGAACCCGTTCCACCACAAGAAACACTGGAGCCAAGCAAGGCAGCCTGATCTGCTCCTAGTGTAACAACTACCTTGAATAAGAAAAAGTGATGGGTGATAGTAATAGGAGATTCTCTTCTGAGAGGCATGGAGCCACCCATTTGCTGACCTGACCCTCTGTCTAGAGAGCTGTGCTGCTTGCCAGGGTCTCATATTAGAGGTGTGACTAAGAGGCTACCAATTCTCGTGTTGTCCACGGACTGTTAGCCCCTACTGTTGTTTCATGTGGGCAACAGTGATATGGATGGGAGGAGCCTGAGGAGCATTAAGAAAGATTACAGAGCTCTTGGAGAGGCAGTAAAGGGATCTGGACCACAGGTGATTTTCTCTTCAGTCTTCCCACTTGAAGGGAAAGGGTATGAAAGGGCAGATACAATCTGGCACATCAACAAATTGTTGCAGGAGTGGTGGCACACCAAGGGCTTTGGCTACCTAGACCATAGGGCTTGCTTCAAGAAGCCTGGTCTACTGGGGGCTGATGGGATCCATCTGTTCAAAAGAAGAAAAAGAGTCTTTGGTTGTAGGCTTGCCAACCTGGTGACGAAGGCAAGCCTACCATTGCATTGTTAGCAAAACTAACATTGCCGGGGAAGGAGAGAATTAATCCATCCCACTCTTACCACTCCAATGACAGAAAAGACAACAACAAATGCCCAGAGCCTGGAAAAGGTTCACAGGCTGGCATAAGGGCCGCTGGAGAGCACCAAACAGGAGGTCCAGCCTCTTTGGGAGCAGAAATTAAGTGCTTCTACACGAATGCACGTAGTATGGGGAATAAACAAGAGGAGCTGGAGATATGTGGACACCTGCAGGGGTACAATCTTATTGGCATCATAGAGATGTGGTGGGCTGGATCCGATGGCTGGAGTGTTGGAATGCACGGATACAGGCTCTTTCGAGGAGGGCGTGTTGCCCTCTGTATCAAAGACCAGCTGGAGTGCATGGAGCTCCACCTGGGGTTAGATGAGCTGACAGAGTTCTTGTGGGTCAGGATCAAAGGGAGGACAGGGACAGGAGACATTATGGTGGGGGTCTGCTACAGGCCACCTGACCAGGAAGAGCAAGTGGATGAGGCCCTCTACAGACAGATAGAAGCAGCCTCATGCTCACAAGCCCTGGTTCTCACAGGGGACTTCAACCACCCTGGTATCTGTTGGAAGAACAACACAGCACAGCATAGGCAGGCCAGGAAGTTCCTGGAATGTGTTGATGACAACTTCCTCTCCAAGTGACAGAGTGCTATGATGGACCTTGTTCTCACCAACAAGGAAGGGCTGGTGGGGAATGTGGAACTCAAGGGCAGCTTGGGATGCAGCGACCATGAGATGGTGGAGTTCAAGATCCTCAGAGCAGTGAGGAAGGCGCACAGCAAACTTACTACCCTGGACTTCAGGAGAGCAGACTTTGGCCTCTTCAGGGACCTGCTTGGAAGAGTCCCATGGGATAAAGCCCTGGAGGGAAGAGGGGCCCAAGAAAGCTGGCTAATATTCAAGGATCACTTCCTCCAGGCTCAGGGGCAATGCATCCCAAAAATACCAGGAGGCCGGTAGGGATGAACAAGCAACTCCCGGGCAAACTCAAAGAAAAAAGGAAGCATACAGAGGGTGGAAGCACAGTCAGATAGCCTGGAGAGAATACAGAGACACTGTCCGAGAAGCCAGAAATCAGATTAGGAAAGCTAAAGCCCTAATAGAATTAAATATGGCCAAGGACGTTAAGGGTAACAGGAATAACTTCCATAGGTATGTCTGCAATAAAAGGAGGACTAGGGAAACTGTGACTTAATGACTTCTTTACCTCAGCCTTCACTGGCAAGAGCTCAGGCCACACTGCCCAAGTTACGGAAGACAAAGGAAGCAATTGGAAGAAGGAAGAACTACCAGCTGTGGGAGAAGATCAGGTTCAAGGCCATCTAAAGAACCTGAAGGTGCACAAGTCCATGGGACCTGATGAGATGCAACCATGGGTCCTAAGGGAACTGGCAGATGAAATTGCCAAACTGCTATCCATCATATTTGAGAAGTTGTGGCACTCTGGGGAAGTTCCCGCAGACTGGAAACGGGGAAACATAACCCCCATTTTTAAAAAGGGAAACTACAAGGCTGGTCAGTCTTACCTCTGTGCCTGGCAAGATCATGGAGCAAATTCTCCTGGAATCTATGCTAAGGCACATGGAAAACAAGCAGGTGATTGGTGACAACCAGCACTGCTTTACCAATGGAAAATCATGCCTGAAAAAATTTGGTGGCCTTCTACAACAGGGCCACAGTGCTGGTGGATAAAAGAAAGGGCAACTGACATAATCTACCTGGACTTGTGCAAAGCTTTTGACACTGTCCCACATGACATCCTTGTCTCTAAGTTGGAGACACATGGATTTGACAGAAGGACCACTTGCTGGATAAGGAATTGGCTAGACAGCCATGCTCGAAGAGTTGTGGTCAATGGCTCAATGTCCAAATGGAGACCAATGATGAGTGGTGTTCTGCGGGGGTTGGTACTGGGACCAGTGTTGGTTCACATCTTTGTTGGAGACATGGAGAGTGGTATTGAGTGCACCCTCAGCAAGTTTGCCAATGACAACAAGTTGTGTCTTGTCGTGGACACGCTGGAGGGAAGGGTTTCCATCCAGAGGGACCTGGACAGGCTTGAGAGGTGGGTCGGTGCAAACTCCATGAAATTTAACAAGGCCAAGTGCAGAAAAACAAGCAGCTTAAACTAGGCAGAGAACTCTACTAAACTAGAATGTATTCAGAGCACATATTAGTGGTAATGGTAATGGTAATGGTAATGGTAATGGTAATGGTAATGGTAATGGTAATGGTAACGGTAATGGTAGTGACAAAAAACCTGAGGTCACCACACCAAATCAAGCTCGTTTACATCAATAGCTACATAATAGTGTTGGAGTGGAAGGGGAAGAAAATGAAAGGAAATCATGCTGAAGACAGAAAAGTGAGAAAAGAGGCATCAAGAGCGTCACAGTGATCTGTCATTGCCAAAATGGGGATAGTATCACTTTCTTCTTCACAAGAAAGCTATCGTTGCTTTGGGGAAATAAAAAGAGTTTGCCTTGGGACTGTCTTTGGTGGCACACTCACTTTACATGAGTGGATGCAGAATGTACCAGAAAGTCCTGCTTCTCTTCCCAAACATACCTTGCAGAAATTGCCTCATAGAAGACAGAAGGGTTCCTTTTCCAAATGCTGCGAATTGAAGGAGTATAAACAGGTTACTATTGCTATTTCTATCTAATACAGTGTCAAGCTGCTCCACTGGTGATTTCATTCTCCATTAATGTTTAATATCTTTCTTCTTTGTGTGAAAGGAATAGTGAGTAATGAAAGAATTTCTGTTGGGGGTGTCCCAATAACCACTGTGTAAAACAGCCTGGAGGGATGTCACCCTTAATGTCAAAAATCAGCTGGAGTGCATGGAGCTCTGCATGGGGATGGTTGAGGAGCCAGCCAAGAGCGTATGGGTCAGGATCAAAGGGAGGCCAGGGACAGGTGGCGTTATAGTAGGGGTCTACTACAGGCCACCCAACCAGGAAGAGGGTATAGAGGATAACGCCCTCTATAGACAGACAGGAGAAGCCTCACCTTCACAAGCTCTGGTGCTCATGGGGGACTTCAACCACCTTGATATCTGTTGGAGGGAGAACATAACACAGCATAAGCAAGCCAGGAGGTTCCTGGAGCATATTGAAGATAACTTTTTTCTCCAAGTGAAAGGGGAGTTAAGAAAGAGAGATGGTAAGCTGGACCTTTTTCTCTCCAGCAGGGAAGGGCTGATGAGGAATGTGAAGCTAAAGGGTAGCCTGGGATGCAGTGACCATGCAACAGTGGAGTCCAACATCCTTACAGTGGTGAGGAAGTCTAGTGGAAGATGTCCCTGCCTATGGCAGGCGTTTGGAATGTGATCATCTTTAAGGTCACTTCCTATCCAAACCATTCTATGATTCTATGATTTTATGATTTATGAGCCTATGAAACATTACGGAAGAAAGTGGGGAAAAAAAACCAAAACAAAACATTGCCTCTTTCCTATAACTTTTACATAAGTGCCATAAGGTTAGACTTATAGTACCTGTCGTGTGCCTTGGAAATCCTTTTGGGAGAGAGTTCAAAGATAAGTTATGCAGAAATTGAACCATATTGAAAAGTGAACTATCCAAATTATAATGTATGACAATAAACATATTAGAAGAAAGAATGATCCTGAACTTTTTGAAGGTAATAATATGACAGCTGTGAAAGATTGCTAATGCTTTATGTAGGAATACACCTACCTCCTTCTCAACAGTCTCACTAATTAACCCTGCGAATCCTTAAAAGTAGTTGTTACCCCAAATCCAAAGATGGAAAAGAGTAGGAATAGATGAAGTCTACAATGTCTACAACGTTTTAATTCATACTGAACTAGCAGAAGACATAGGAATCACACAGGAATGAAACTATTCTAGAACGTCATGGATGCAATTGTCCAAAACCCATGGAGTGTTATAAGATCACAGACAAGCAATCATGATTACTTTTGAAATTTGAAGCTCTACATCTTAATTATAACCAGTGTGGACAGCAACTCCCCCAGCTTGTTTCCAGTTCTACTGGTAAAGACATTTTATGCTATTCATATCCCACAGACAATCAGTTCTGTTATTGAAAAAGAAATGGTTTGTAAAGAAAACTTTAATGATAGTAATTTCATTTTTTACCAATGTGAAAAAAAAGAAGGATCAAAATTCATTTATACAAAATATTCTTAACTTTATTTTGTGTATAATTGCTGGTCTGTTCAACTGAAATAACTATACACTTTCTACAGTTATTGGATTAGAATAATGAGTTAAAGTAAAGTAAAATCACTGCTATCCCAGCTATCATACACTGACTTTAAGAAATAATAATTTCATCCACATGACCATGGTGTTCACCAAGACTATTATTTTGCTAATCCTTATGATCCAAACAATGCTCTTTTCATGTTTCAGCACACTGCAGGTGGGATAATGGATTCGTTAAGCTTGGTGTGTTTAGCCTTCTTTTATATGTTCATTCAATTTTATATTCATTTAGTGTACACATCTGGTGGTGGAAGCTGCTACAGCAATAACTATTATTCTGCAAACAAGGCAACACATAGAAACAGATGCAAGATTTCCAGTATTTCTTTTGGAAGTTTTGTGATTAAAGGCATATTTCTTCTTCTGTGTCTAAGGGTGTACACCATGGATTTCCTGAACGGTTTCACCAGGTATTCACTAATGTGGGCCCATAGAAGGACAAAACTGGGGAGAATCAACACGTTTTACAGACAAAAGCTATGATAGTAAGATCCAGTCTTCTGTAGCTTTAAAATGATGAATTATTTTCCCAAACTATATAAGTGGGAAATATCCTTTTCCCACCAGAACTGTACAAATTATATTTCTTATTACTCTTGAAATTATTACATTTCAAAGCTATTTCAGATGGTATGTCACCTTGATTCTAACAGAGTAAGGAAAAAAAAGGAATCCTAGGTAAAATAAACTTTTCAGTCAGAGATATGTTGTAGGAAAAAACACGTGAAGCATTCAGCTCACACATTTCTTTGAGGTGGCTAGCTCCTGTTTTCAGCTTCTGTACTATACCATAGCTAAACATCATTAATAATTAAGAAAATAAATTGTATAATAAGCTTAAAGAGGAAAAAATACATATTGTAATAGAATAAACAGAGTATTTTAAAAGCGGTATCCAGCATGTAAGGGAAATGGCCGTGCGGGAACTGATCTATTATAACCTGGCAGACCCACAGACATCCGAAGATCCAGATGAAGTCCGGTGCACACGGCCCATGTGGCGCAAAGTTGTGCACAATGCACCACCATCATATCGTCATATACTAGCACTAATGAATGTC
>WKFP01015441.1:51747-165230 GCA_011057875.1 Pterocles orientalis | reverse complement strand
GTGGGCTGGGCCTTTGGTCATCAGGTGGGGAGGGGTAGTATCACTGTGTATCACATTGCATCTTTGTATATAGTATTATTTCTAATATTATTGTAGTTTAGTTATTAAATTGTCCTTATCTCAACCCATGAGTCCTCTTTGCCATTTACCTCTTTAATTCTCTCCCCTATGATTGGGTGGGGGCAGGGACTGTGTGAGTGGGTGTGTGTGGTTTGGTCCCCAGCCAAGGGCCAACCCATCACAGCATTTTAAAATTTTATCATTCACACATACATTCAGTTCTTCAGTAAAATACTGCAGTTCAGAGGAGTAGGAAATCTGTTTCTCCAAAGAGCTTTTTTTCCTCTTCTTTAGGCATATGACATACAGCGGTGGGTTCACTGAAACTGCCTCTTTTACTCATAAAGCCTTTTGAAAGGCTTCCATTTTTTTCCTCCTAGAGGCTATTTGTTTCATGACAGCATTGTCTACATTCCTCACAAAAATGCAGTCATTTGTCCTTGTGCTAAATGCTGACATCCTCTGATAAGAAGAAAGCTTTAAAGGGGGAAGAATTGAAGGTCAACATGTTTATTTTGCTCTCAAGTGAACACAGTAGATAAATACTTTTCAGTGACTTCCTACTTGCTACAATATAAAGTTTATAGATGAACATCTACATTGCCATTACTCTGAAAAGAAAAGCAAACCTCTGTTGCAAAATCTTCTCTCTATACACAGGGCAGGAAGTAAATGCTATGTATCTTTGTGCTCACTTCATCTTCTCCTTCTATTCCAGTTCAAGTTAGTTTAAAATTTCAGTTCACTGTAGAAAATCAAAACTGTCAATGACGTTCCAAAAGTACAAATCAGCCCAAAGAGAGCACATCTGAAGTGTTGATACGGGGTTCTATGTCATGTTTTGGTAGAATGTTGAGATGAGCTGATGACTTGACTCATTTACTGCTCTCACCCTTGAAATTTAATATAAAATTGCCATTAACTTTTTATTGTATTATTAAGAAACACGCAGAAATTGTTAGCCTCTTTTTCCTCTCTCTGCATATTTTCCAGTCTTATGTGTTTTAAAATTCTGGAACTTCAATTTCTGGAATCCCAAACAAGTACAGGAAGAGCACAAAAGTAAAAGTAGCTTTTTTTTTTTTTTTTTACTCACAGAATGCCTTGGCTAGAGAAGGACATGATAACTTTCCCTGTTAGATATTTTAAAGAACTCAAATTTCCTGTACAAGTGGAAGTGTAAAAAAGGAGAGAAAGGGAAGATGAGGCAATGAGACAAGGAGACATATGAAAAGACATATCTGCTTCAAGTAAGTGACAATGATTTGGTTTAAGGTGTCTTGTGCAGGACAAAGCCTGTAAAGGTAGTAGGTGAGGATAACAAAATTCATACAGCTTCACAGTGAAATGAAATGTTAGATAAACTTCTAAACACATTTTCAGATCTCAGGTTATCACAGTGCTACAGTCTTTTTTCCTCTCATTTCCTTCAGCTGCCAGGGAGATCTAGCAAACCAGGCTACTTCTACTATAAGAAGCAGAATATAAATCCCCAGATAAACTGGAATAACTTCCATAAGACTTATTTAAATAGTTAGAGCATTTGTTAGACTAAGTGATTCCACTGGAGGAGATATGACTCTTACACACAAGACTAAGTGTGAGTTTGGACTCAGTAAAACATTGGAACCAATGACAGGTGATTTATGTTCAGTGTTCAGAATCTGACCACTTTTGTGTTGAACACAGCTTTGAAAGACTTGAATTTTAAAAACATGGTGCTGAAAGTTTAGACGGTAGACTTTATAATATAGAAGAATATTTCTACTTGTTTGGCAATTGATTAGGATATTGAAAAAAAAATCTGATCATGTATGCGGAAATATCTTGAAGCATGTTGTGAATGTGCATTATTATTATTAAGTATATACAGGAGTGCACAGATCATTGTCAGCTTTTCTACAGACTGCTCCCAGGCAGGAAATGGCGTTATTTTTTTTTTCTCCTGTGAGTAACATATGGTCTTTAATTATATAACTACAAACTACATTTTCCATAGAACTACAGCCTCATTCTGACTGCTTAATGAAGTGCCATTCATGTTTTATTTTTCCTCCATTTTTCTGTGCATGAACTTACACCTTATATATACCACATGAGGTAGATCTTACTCTGGATACTTTATTAACAATTTCTTCATGGGTACTTTTTTATTCATGAAATAATTAATTGGTAAAGAGAAATCAAGCTGACTGCATTGACTGGAGAGACTCCTGTAAGTGTCTGCTCTATGGAATTGTCTCATGTCATACAAGACAAAACAAGCAGGCAATATCTCGTTTGTATGAGAACAGACTGGACTGAAGTTAAAGTGTCACGCATAAACTCTGTGTTGACCTTAAGGGCACTGGAGGAAGATACGGGTTTTACTAATAAATAAACTACTGTCTGGGAACATTTCCATAATCTGAATTACCTACAATGGTAAATTTGTTCTTGGTGTGCCTTTCTCTGCAATTCTTGGACATGGTTAAGATGCTTGAACATTCTATGAGCCTTGCATTCACCCACATAGACTTAGAAGCTTGGAGAATTTATTAGCACAGAATTGGAAAATTTATTCTGTGCCAGTTGGCTTCACTGTGTAGACACAGACCTAAGCACATTTTAATTTATTGGTATAGGTATAAATTTAACCTCCCTTGATCATCACTTTATAGATTTTTTAAATTCTTGACAAGATCTATCTGACAAATAATAGAATCATAGAATGGTTTGGGTTGGAAAGGACCTTAAAGATCATCGAGTTCCAACCCCCCTGCCATGGGCAGGGACACCCTCCACTAGCCCAGGTTGCTCAAAGCCTCATCCAGCCTGGCCTTGAACACTTCCAGAGATGGGGCATCCACAACTTTTCTGGGCAGCCCGTTCCAGTGTCTCACCACCCACACAGTGGAAAATTTCTTCCTAATATCTCATCTAAATCTACCCTCTTTCGGTCTAAAACTGTTACCCCTTATCCTATCACAACACTCCCTGATAAAGAGTGCCTCCCCATCTCTCCCATAGATGGGCCTTGTTGAAATACTGGAAAGCTGCTATAAGGTCTCCCCAGAGCCTTCTCTTCTCTAAGCTAAACAACCTCAACCCTCTCAGCCTGTTCTCACAGGGGAGGTGCGCCAGCCCTCTGATAATTTTTGTGGCCTTGCTCTGGACTTTATCTAAGAGTTCCATGTCCTTCTTATGTTGGGAGCCGCAGAGCTGAACACAGTACTCCAGGTGTGGTCTCACAAGAGCTGAGTAGAGGGAGAGAATTACCTCCCTCAACATGCTTGCCACACTTCTTTTGATGCAGCCCAGGATCCGGTTGGCTTTCTGAGCTGCAAGCATACATTGCCAGGTCATGTTGAGCTTCCCATCAACCAACAGCCCCAAGTCCTTCTCTTCAGGACTGCTCTCAATCCATTGTCCTCCCAGCCTGTATTTGTGCTTGAGATTGTCCCAACCCGCAAACAGGACCTTGCACTCCTACTTTTTGAACTTCATGAGGTTTTCACTTCTCAAGCCTGTCAAGGTCTCTCTGGATGGCATACCTTCCCTCCAGTGTGTCGACTGCACCACCTGGCTTAGTGATGTCTGAAAACTTGCTGAGGGTGCATTCAATACCACTGTCCATGTCACCAGCAAAAATGTTAAACGACACTGGTCCCAACAGCGACCCCTGAGGAATGCCACTCATCACTGGTTTTCACTTGGACATCAAACTGTTGACCGCCACTCTTTGAGTGCCACCATCCAGGCAGTTTGCTATCCACTGAGTTGTCCATCCATTGAATCTGTGTCTCTCCGACTTAGAGACAAGAATGTCATGTGGGACAGTGTCAAAGGCTTTGCACAAGTCCAGGTAGATGATATCAGTTCTCTTCCCTTATCCACCAGCTCTGTGACCTTGTTGTAGAAGGCCACCAAATTTGTCAGGCACGATTTTCCCAAAGTGAAGACATGTTGGCTGTCACCAATCACCTCTGTATTTTCTGTGTGCCTTAGTGTAGTTTCCAGGAGGATCCTTCCAGGTACAGAGGTGAAACTGACCAACCTGTAGTTCCCTGGGTCTTCCTTATTTTCCTTTTTAAAAATGGGCGTTTTATTTCCCCTTTTCCAGTCAGTGGGAACTTCACCACACTGCCAAGAGTTCTCAAGTATGATGGATAGTGGCTTTGTGACTTCATGCACTGATCTTCTTCTACAGTGGGCAGTTCTTCATCCTCTCAGTTCCTGCCTTTGCCTTCCACTTGAGTCCTTTCCGGTGAAGACTGAGGCAAAAAGTCACTGAGTACCTTAGTTTTCTCTATATCCTAGATAAACAGGTCTCCTGTTTCCTTCCAGGGAGGGCCAACATTTTCCCCCATTTTCCTTTTATCACTGACATACCAATAGAAGCTCCTTGTGTTTCCATTGACGTCCCTGCTAGATTTAATTCTATCAGGGCTTTCACTTTCCTAACCTGATCCCTGGCTGCTCAGACAATTTCTCTTTGCTCCCCTCCCCGATTAACTGTCCTCACTTCCACCATCTGTAGGCTTCCTTTTTTTGTTTGCTTTTGTCCATCCTTAAAAACTATATGTCAAGTAGAAACATTACCAGAGAACACAAAAAAATCAGTATAGAGTCATTTATGGTGAGCACCGTGTTAGTCAACACGAGTCTCAAAACCAAACTGACATTGAGCTGTTGGCACAGATATGACATAATTGTCAATTGTCTGAAAGCCAGCAGAGTACCAGCCAACACATGGATTCTACGATGGGTTTACCCTTGACTGGGAGCCAACCCCACACAACCTGTTTCTCCCAGAAGGACTCTGTTAACATTACACAGTGACAGCTGGAAACTCCCCTCAGAGTAGTTCAATGAAAACAAGCACTGTTGAATCACTCTTGGTGGTGGGTGAGGAGAGCTCTTTCTGTATGAAAATAGGGGCCACAGCAGTGCTAGAGGGGATCAGAAGATATGAGGTGTTCACAGCTGGTGTTTCACAATTTTTATAACTTTGCAACACCTCTGAAAGGTGACAATACCATTCTGTCTTCTTCCAGCTGAAGCAAATAACCAGAGAAAACAACTATCAAGATGCTATTATTTATTGATATAATTTTACAAATTAAAGTTTTTTTTTCAGAGTACTAAATTCTCATACAGAAATTATATAATCAACAAAACTCTGAATTAATTCAATTGAAGAGAGATTTAATGATCACTTCTGAGAGCCTGACCCCAGAATTGAGACCTGAGGAACACCTCTGGTGACTGACCACCAGCCAGATGTAGCCCCATTCACTGCAATCCTTTGAGCCCTGCCTCTCAGCCGGTTCATGCAGAATACTGTGTACCTTCTCATCTCACAGTTGGACAACTTGTACAGAAGGATACTGTGAGGGACAGTGTAAAAAGCCCTAATAAAATCTAGAAAAACTACATCCACCACCTTCCATTCACCCACTGGGCAGGTGACCTTAGCACAGGTGGATTATCAGATTGATTAGACAGGATTTACCCTTTATGAGGCCGTGTTGACTGTGGCTGATGATTGCATTGTCTTTGAAATGCCATTCAGTTGCACTCAGTATGATCTCTTCCATAATTTTTCTGGGTACTGAGGTTAGACTAACAGGTCTGTAATTTTCTGGGTCTTTCCTCATGCAACTTTTACGAACTGGAAAAAGGCTGGCCAGCTTCCAATCAGCGGGGACTTCCTCAGACTCGCAAGACCTGTGGTAGATGATTGAGAGGGGTCCTGCCTTGACGTCCACTAACTCCTTCAGTACTCCGGGATGAATTCTGTCAGGCCCTGTGGACTTAAGAATGTTCAGCTGATGCAACTGGCCCCTTACAATTTCAGAGTCCACAAATGGAAAGTTGCTGCTCCTGCAGTTGTGGTCCTCCAGCTTGCAGGAATAGCAGCCCGTTACCTATCAACGTGAAACACTGAAGCAAAAAAAGCATTAAATGCCTCTGCCTTTTCTTCATCTTTGTTTGTCAGGTGGTTGGTTTTTTTGTTTACTTTGTATCTTATTATATTTCTGCTTCTGTGGCATGTTATTTTATTTCATGAAGTCATCTTGAGCCCTAGAGGTTTCTTTGGTATATACAGAACTTCAGTTACAATTTTGCAGAACCCAGGATGTAACTAACCAGTCTCACCTTATGCTATTTGATGACTAAAATAGTATCTTATCAGGTAAAAATAACTACTGATTGAACGCCGAAGGGTACAAAAAACTAAAATAGCAATGAATACACAGCCTACTTAGCAGTGTGTAGATGTTGAAACAGTAGGGACCTTTGTTCAGAAGGCTCTGAAAAGCTTAGAAATAAAATAGAAACTTTACAAGACTGATGCCATAAAGTAGTTAGCCAACTACACCTTGGTTTATTTCATATGTATAAAGCAGTAATTATTTTATGAGTAATCCTTGCTTTCTCAGGATTTTGGGGGAGTTATAAAGCTTAACAGTGTATAGAAACTGATCTTTAATTGTGGAGAATGAATACCCCATAAAAATGTTCTGTCAGTTCTTATTCATATATCCTCAATAATGACCTAGCCTGTGGCCTTAATCACAAACAAATGTTACAAATAAGTGCAAATGGTGTCATCATCTGCACAGTTCCCCATGATCATGGAAAAGCGCAGTTAAAGTACGCGTGTGGACTTCATAGGTATAAATTTAGGTGTCCCTCTGAAAATGCACTTTCCCTTTCAATATAAATTTAAAATCTGAGAATCAGCAAACCCATGAAACGTATGTCATGCGTAACATCAGCTGCCATTACAAGTTTCAGGTGTGGCTGGCACAGAATTTCTATGAAGAATTATGGCTTGCTCCTCCAAAAATAAATTGTAGTTTTTCACCTGGGTTTTTGGTGCCACAATTGCAATGATCAGCTTTGTTAACACATCTGTTGAAAAGCAAGAATTCTTATAATCAGTTTATTTTTTTTTCTGAGACTGAGCAAAAGGTCATATTTAGATGCAATGTGTAACTAGAATGAAAAAAATATTTAACTGGGCCAAAGTCTTGGGACTTGGGATGATTAGTATGTTTTAAAACTTAGATACATGAAACTTTTTGAAGGTTGACACATAAGTAAATCCAGGAAATAGCTACAGAAGGTGGAAGATAGATTCTCCAAGTTGCTAGAAAAAATTTAGTTTATATGAAATTTTGCAATATATCACAGAGATACCAGCAAAATATATGTCATGTATGTATGCATCAGTGTATTTCTGAACATATATTTTCTCATTTCAGTATGTAAAACAAGAAAAAGGAGAAGAAATGTGATAGTCCAGATTCTAGATGTTGACAGTTTAGCGAGTGTAAATAAATTTTTCAGAGCTACACAGATTTACAATTTCTGTCTAGGATACAATGTCTGTCTAGGACCTGACCTCTTCATTTTTAAATTTGGTGCATGCACACCATGCTTCAGAGAACTAGCTTTATATTTAAAAAGCAGGTAGTAAAAACCTGTGAAAGTAGATGTAAATGTAGTGGCTCATCTATTGGCCATGCTTGACTGTAAGTGCAGTACTATTTAACGCTGAGCCTGTTTGCTGTAGTTATTCACAGACTCTAGCAGTAGTTTCAGCATTAGAACTAAAGCATTAGAACTAAATTACATCTGTCCCATATAGCTGAGCAAGGGCAGAGAGAGCATATGCAGACAGATTACATTTGCAACAGCGTACCTTTGCTAAGGACAACTTTACTTTGGCTTTAAATACTCTGATGCACCACATCTGCAAGCTGATAAAAGTTACTGGTTTTATGTCCACGCTTGACTCTTCCTGCAATGTTCAGGTTTGTTGTGGTTTTGCGTGGTAGCAAGGGATGGGCTATAGTAATGGCTCCTGTAAGTAATTGCTAAGAGTTCCCCCAGCTCCAAGTTTGCTCTGGTAGTGAGGGAGGAGCTACAGTGGTGGCTCCTGTAAGTAACTGCTAGGAGATCCACGCTCCCTTGTCTCCAAGCCTTGCAGCCAGTGAGGGGAGCAGGAGCACTACCAAGATGGCCCCTCTGAGAACCTGCTGGAAGTTTCCCCAGCTCTAGGCTTGACCTGCCCCTGATCAGGGCTGAGCCAGTCAGCGCCTCTGTGAATGACATGTTGAACAGGGGGCACAGAACATGGGGCTTGTCATGGCCCTGGGAAGGGTGTGGCCCATCTGGGCTGTCAAGTTGTCTGCCCAGCCTGTTCTGTACCCTGACTTGTCATAGCCCAAGCCTCTGCTATGTCTTGCCTGAGAGACAGAGGTTTCTCAGGAGCCCGTGGAAGAACCTGTGGCAGAGAGAGAAGTGGGATATGAGAGAGACAACTATGTGGACATGAAGGTCAGTGAAGAGAACAGAGAGGGAGGAGGTGCCCCAGAATAGAGATGCCCCTGCAGAGTGGTGAAGAACCTTGGAGATGTACGTTTGTTCATTGTGCAGCCCGTGAAAAGCAGAGCTCGTTTGTAGCTTGTGGAGATGTAGCCATGGAGGACCTCACATTGGAAGAAGTATCTGTGCCCGAAGGAGGCCGTGAATTTTGGAGAAACCCACGCCATAGCGGAGCAATTGTCAAAGAACTGTGACCCCGTGTGGGAAGGACTCACATCGGAGCAGTTTGTGAAGGACTCTCCCGTGAGAAGAGATCCCACGCTGGAGCAGGGAAAGACTGTGAGGAGCCCTCCCCCTGAGGAGGAAGAAGCAGCAAGGACAACATGGACTGACTGCAACCCTCTTCCCCCTTCACCCTGAGAAACCAGGAGGAAGATAGAGAAATCAGGAACAAAATTTTAGGGCCTGGGAAGAAGGGAGGGGTGAGGGAGAAGTGCCTTTCTAGGATGTAGCTATTTTTCTTGTTATCTTGCTATGATTTTGATTGCAAATAGTTAATAAATTCAGTTGGGTTTTTTGTGTTTTCCCAAATCATGTCAGTTTCTTGCCCATGGCCATGGGTGGTGACTGAAAGTCCCCTGGCCTTTCCTCAGCCCATGAGGTTTTTTGACAGGAGGCTCTGTGGTTGCTTTTAAAAGAACTGCATTGCAATGGCTTTTTTAGACAAGTTACCAATACATCTGTCTGCTTTCTCTGTTTTCTACACTAAAATTACTCTGACACATAAAATAACTTTTTGTACAAATTCTGGCTTATTGGAGAGGATTGATTTGGACAATGTAGCTTAAGATTTTTGTTTTTAAAATTACTTACGAAAAGGTCTCACAAACCTCAAAAACATTTTATGAATCAGAAAGGAACGGTGTTAATGAAAGGCAAAGAAACGATTACTGGATTCCAAAAACATTCAGACATTACAAAGTCATAGTCTATAGAATCATAGAATCATAGAATCATTAAGTTTGGAAAAGACCTCAAGGATCATCAAGTCCAACCATCAACCCACACCACCTAACTCACTAAACCATGTCCCAAAGCACCACATCTACACGTTTCTTGAACACCTCCAGGGATGGTGACTCCACCATTACCCTGGGCAGCCTGTTCCAATGCCTGATCACTCTTTCAGGGAAGAAATTTTTTCACAAAATCACAGAAGCACAGAATGTTAGAGATTGGAAGGGACCTCGAAAGATCATCTAGTCCAATACTCCTGCCGGGGCAGGAACATCTAGATCAGATCACACAGGAACACATCCATGCAGGCTTTGAATGTCTCCAGAGAAGGAGACTCCACAACCTCTCTGGGCAGCCTGTTCCAGTACTCTGTCACCCTCACTGTAAAGAAGCTTTTTCTCATATTCAAGTGGAACCTCCTGTGTTCCAGACTGAACCCATTGCCCCTTGTCCTGTCACTGGATGTCACAGAGAAGAGCCTGGCTCCATCCTCCTGACACTCACCCTTCACATATTTATAAACATTAATAAGGTCACCCCTCAGTCTCCTCTTTTCCAAGCTAAAGAGATCCAGCTCCCTCAGCCTTTCCTCATAAGGGAGATGCTCCATTCCGTTAACCATCTTTGTGGCTCTGTGCTAGACTCTTTCCAGCAGTTCCCTGTCCCTCTTGAACTAAGGGGCCCGGAGCTGGACACAATATTCCAGATGCGGTCTCACCAGGGCAGAGTAGAGGGGGAGGAAGACCTCTCTCGACCGACAGTGCTGGCTCATGGTCATTCTGCTGTCCACCAGGACCCCCAGGTCCCTCTCCCCTATACTACTCTCCAACAGGTCAGTACCCAACTTATACTGGTACCTGGAGTTGTTCTTGCCCAGATGCAAGACTCTACACTTGCTCGTGCTAAATTGTATTAAATTTTTCCCTGCCCAAATCTCCAGCCTGTCTAGGTCTCTCTGAATGGAAGCACAGCCTTCTGGCGTGTCAGCGACTCCTCCCAGTTTCGTATCATCAGCAAACTTGCTGAGGGTGCACTCTATTCCCTCATCCAAGTCGTTGATGAATATATTGAATAGCATCGGTCCCAATACCAAACCCTGGGGGACTCCACTAGGTACAGGCCTCCAACTAGACTCCATCCCATTCACCACAACTCTCTGGCTTCTTTTCTCCAGCCAGTTCACAATCCATCTCATTACCCGATCATCCAGATCACACTTCCTCAGTTTAGCCACGAAGATGCTGCGTGAGACGGTGTCAAATGCTCTACTGAAATAAAGATAGACCACATCTACTGCTTTACCGTATTCTATCCACCTGGCAATGTCCTCATAAAAGGCTATCAGGTTGGTCACGCATGACTTCCCCTTGGTGAAACCATGTTGGCTGCCTCTAATGACCCTCTTATCCCTGATACGCCTAGAGACAGCATCGAGAATAAGTTGTTCCATCACCTTTCCAGGGATGGAGGTGAGGCTGACCGGTCTATAGTTACCCAGGCCCTCCTTCTTGCCCTTTTTGAAGACTGGAGTTATATTCACTTTCCTCCAGTCCTCAGGCACCTCCCCCGTTTCCCACGACTTGCCAAAGATGATGGAGAGTGGTCTAGCAACGACTTCCGCCATCTCCCTCAGCACCCACGGGTGCATCCCATCAGGACCCGTGGATTTATGGGTGTCCAGATTACTTAACCGCTCCTTAACTCAGTCTTCATCTACCAGAGCAAACTCCTCCTTTATCCTGACATCCTCTGGGGCTTCAGGGGTACGGGACTCTTCAGGAAAGCCTCCGGCAGTATAGACAGAGACAAAGAAGGCATTCACTAACTCTGCCTTCTCTGTATCTTCTGTCACCAGAGCACACACCTCATTCATCAGTGGGCCCACATTGCCTCTGGTGTTAGCCTTATCTGCAATGTATTTGAAGAAGACCTTTCTATTGTCCTCGACCCCTCTAGCAAGGCTTAATTCTAAGGAGGCCTTGGCCTTGGCCTCTGACAACATTCTTATGTTCTTCCCAAGTGTGCCACATCAGTCTCTCGCGGGAGAGCTGTTGTCCAGAGTCGGGTTATTCTGCTGCCTCGGGGTTTTCCGATCAGTTGGTCTGGCAGAGCTGGGTCGGCTCCGAAGCAGCTGATCGCGGCAGAGATGCAGATTTGCTCTGCTTTGAGTCTTCAGAACATGACAAGATAACTCTAGGGAGAGTAGATCATTTCAGTGTTCTTCAAGATTTGGATAGTAAAACTGTTCATTTTTAGAACAATCATCTTTTTAAGAATACAAGAACATTCTGAGGTTAAATGTTACCCAGTACTACGTAGAAGGTTTTCTGTTCCATGCAGCAACAGTTTTCATGGTTAGAAAGTGAGATATGGTCTCACATGGAGAAACATTGGGTGAACCAGAATAAGGGACTCCTCCTTCACTTCTTCTTCTTCTTTTCTGCCAGTGCTTGTCCCTAGAAATTACCTTCTACTTTTGTCCGGTTCCCCTATGGAAAGTGTAGTACCCTAATACCAGTTTGCTGGTAACTGTCATGTCTGTATCTGTCACAAGAAACTGTTCAGTTTTATTCTTGACACCTTCTGACTAGGAATGAAACGGAGACTATGAAGTTAGCTCACAAAGTACAAGGTTTTCAAGGACTACTGACAAAAAAAATAATTATTTTCAAGTAGGAGTGGTTTATTCTTCCAAAAGCAAAATCTGCACAGATCCCAGCATGGAATTCAGCTCTTTTCTCTACTACATTCCTCCCCCAAAAAGAGAAAAAAAAGAACTCTGCAAATTATTTCACTCTCCCAAGTATCAAAGGAAAAATTGAAAATCTGTTTTAATATGAAATCTGCCATTACAAAGTCTGAAAAAATATCTTTCTGTCATGGAACCATCTGTATTTTTGCCAATTCAGCAAAAGTTTTAGCATTATTGTTAATTAACTTTTTGTTTGTTTGTTTCTTAGAAGAAAAATAAGGTTCACGGAATCAGTGATCAGTGTCACTAGTGCCAAAGGCCCTTGAATTCTTTAAAACAGAAGATATGTGTCGTTGTTGTAGTCTTTCAAGAGTTATAGGGGACGAACTTGTCCCAAAACAATTGACACCTCCAAAAGCAAGCTCTACCTAGACATACACTTACAGTCCAGCAGATGTGGGGTGACCATTTCTCTGTGCCCTTGCATCTTTACCTTACAGATCTTTTGCTGGCTTCTCTTCTTCTACTTCCTCCTCCTTTCTTTATTTTTCCTAATATCACTACCTTCACATGAAGACTACCTGAAATTGTATCATCTACATCAGAAATAAGTACCATTGGAAAGCACGGAATAATCACAGTGCCGGAGGAGATACAATAAGGTCAGCTGGGAAAGATGACTTAGTGGTTCTATACCAAACTATCTGCTTTACAAGCAGGAATAATTGATCTAATTAGAGCGAAAAATGTGAGAACCACACTTACTGCTATGACACTATTTGCACATTATTTTTATTTTTTTAAAAAAGGAAAACAATTTAATTGATTGCAGAGAAAGCTCAGCATAACAAGACATCAGGTTGTGTACCATGGTGACAAACAATACAAAAATGTCTGTAAATAAACTGAAAAAAGTATAACAACATGAAGCACAGCAAAAAAATGCAAACTCTGCAACCACAGCAGTCCTCAACATGTTATAACTTTTCTGAGACTTCCCTCGCGTTAGTTAAAATATGCTTTTGCAATTTCTCTAGAGACTCTAAAACAGTTTCTAAAGACATGCACTGCAATTCATGCTAAGCTAGCTGGTCTGTAATTTCCTCATGTAGCTCTAGGTTCTTTCCTTAATAAATGGATTATACTGGACACTCTTCAGCGTTCAGAGATTTCTCCTGAAGTAAGTGAATTGGAACAACATATGATAAAGCTTTTCCAGTTCCTTTCCTCACTTCTTTTAGCACTTTTAAAGACTGCTATCTAGTCCTGAGGCCTAAATGATTTTAAGGTCTTAACCTTCTCAGATTCCTTGCAGGAACCATGCTCTGTATAATCTACACCAGCAATATGATGACTGCTAGCACCCCAAAACATAATGCAAAACAGATTTTGTTTTTCTTTTCCCTTATAAAGGACTTTTCCAGAAGGAATGTCTGTGAAATGAGCCCAGGAATAAGGAATAGTCTGGAGGCTTTTCGTTATTGCAGAAGTACCTTTGGATACCATTCATTAGCAGAATTTTCTATTTGAAATATCCCAGGGTACCTGACAGGCAGTAGCCTTCAAGACATTACAGACAACACCTGCCCAGGATCTGGGGTATGTCTGCCTGCCCTGTGCCAGGGAGTGAACGGTTGTGAAACCTGCATGTAGCCTCTCTAACTTCTAAGAAAAACTTTCTCATCCTGTGCATAAAGTTCTGATTCTGGACACAGACATCAGAAAAGGCTCTGCCTCAGCAACAGGAAAACTAAGTTTCAATTATCTTCCTTTCCTAGACCTAGAATTTTTGAAAAAATTAGTTTGAACAAAGCATAAAATGTTAAGGTCCTAGATATAACAATTACTTAATTAAATATGACTTATAATCTTCTTATTGGGGGACGGCATTAGCTGTGTCCTCAACACTTTTGGAGTATTTTAGTTTGTTCTATGTGAGCAATTTGAGTAATATCAAAGGAGTCTGAAACTTTTATAGATTTTATGTTTCACAGACCTGTGGATATTAACTGCAGTTAATGATTTTACTCCAACAACGTTATTTGCTCCTTTGAGATTACTTTATAACCAGACACTCTGATTCCACTGATTTCTATTGAATTACTTTGTAGTAGTGAAAGCAGAGTCAGAGCTAGATATTATCAAATGTGTTGAGCATATCTAGCAAATTGTTATTTAGTGTGGTTTGAATATTCAGAATATTGGACTCAGAATGTTAATATTGAATGTCACCTTCTATGGAGTTTTAAGGAAAATTTATGGCTATTCAAATACTGCCTGTTCCATTCTTAGTATTGTCATTTTATGCTACTGAACTTTCTTGATGACTATGTTTCATTTGATGTTAAAAATACAAAGCAAGAGTATTTACTTCTGCAGACTTTTTAGTAGAATTCTGTGACATGTTTATTTAGAAGGCTTCCGGTGGGTCCTGTAATGCCAAGTACATTACTCTTTTTCACCCACAGACCTCTTTCACCTTCTTCTATCCCCCTGGTCTATGAATAGATAAACCGTGCATTCATATTTCCCACTTGTCAAACTCAGGCAGCGGTGAAAATAAGCAGCACAAATTGACAGATAATGCACCTTATTTCCATGTAGAAGCAGGTGCATTTTCTTCAGCATAAGTGGCAAGATGACACTGATCCACTTTGACAGGCACGCTGATCTAAAATTACTCAGCACACTTTGCCACTGGTCGGGGAGAGTCTCCTGTGAGCTTGTTCTGAAATTCTTCAGTCTCCCGGGTGTTAATTAAAATTTACTGTATAACATTTGCAAGGCTCAATGGTTCTAGTTACAGTAATTATCAGCTACTAAATGTTGGTGCCAGAGATGACACCTGATGATCGGATGCTTTATTCAAGATATCCAAGAGGGTTTCTTGTCCCCCCTTTTTTTAGTCTTCATTTCTTGAAAAAGCTGTCTCAATCAGCCTTTAGACTACAAATTACTTAGACAGGAGGTTAATTATCTATTCATAGAATCATAGAATCATAGAATCATAGAATCATAGAATCATAGAACGGTTTGGGTTGGAAAGGACCTTAAAGATCATCAAGTTCCAAATCCCCTGCCATGAGCAGGGACACCCTTCACTAGACCAGGTTGCTCAAAGCCTCATCCAGCCTGGCCTTGAACACCTCCAGGGATGGGGCATCAGCAACTTTTCTGGGCAACCTGTTCCTGTGCCTTACAACCCACACAGTAAAAACTTAATTCCTAATATCTAATCTAAATCTGCCCTCTTTCAGCTTATAACTGTTACCCCTTGTGCTTTCACTACACTCCCTGATGAAGAGTGCCTCCCCATCTCTCCTGCAGGCCCCCTTCAGGTACTGGAAGGCTGCTATTAAGTCTTTTTAGAGCCTTCATTTCTCCAGGCTGAACAACCCCAACTCTCTCAGTCAGTCCTCATAGGGGAGGTGCTCCATCCCTCTGACCATTTTTGTGGCTCTCCTCTAGACTCGCACTAGCAGTCATAGGTCTTTCTTATGTTGGGGGCCCCACATCAGAACACAGTACTCGAGATTGGGTCTCACGAGAGCAGCGTAGAGGGGGAGAATCACCTCCTTCAACCTGCTGCTAATGCTTCTTTTGATGCAGCCCAGGACACGGTTCTCTTTCTGGGCTGCAAGCGCACACTGCCAGCTCATGCCGAGCTTCTCATCAACCAATACACCCAAGTCCTTCTTCTCAGAGCTACTCTCAATCCATTCTCCACCTAGCCTGCATTTGTGCTTGGGATTGCACTCTTTATCAGGGTGTGTAGTGAGAGGACAAGGGGTAACGGGTGTAAGCTGAAAGAGGGTAGATTTAGACTAGACATTAGGAAGAAATTTTCCACTGTGTGGGTGGTGAGACACTGGAACAGGTTGCCCAGGGAAGCTGCGGATGCCCCATCCCTGGAGATGTTCAAGGCCAGAATGGATGAGGCTTTGAGCAACCTGATCTAGTGGGAGGTGTCCCTGCCCATGGCAATGGGGTTGGAACTTGATGATCTTTAAGGTCCTTTCCAACCCAAACCATTCTGATTCTATGAGTCTATGAGTCTATGACTCTAATTAATGCTAGCAGTTACTAACAACCAAAGCTTGATTATGTGTATATATTTTTCTTGCAGTCAGTCTACTATCAACAGCAATCACTGAAGTTCATACTGTCACAATCTGTGTTTTATATCACAAAAATTTTCTTTGCATATGTTTCTGGAAACTTGAATAATTGTAATAAGGGATTTGACTCAGTGATGCTGTCAGTGTGGGTCCTTGAATAGGCTAGTTGAATTGTTGTCTGATACAGTGGGCTGTTTGGTAAAGTCTCCAAAAACAGTTGCTGGCAGGCTGTACAGGCACAAGGGCCATGATTTTCTCAGGAAACTGTCAGGCTGACCAAATATAAGGGGTTCTAGGAAACCTCCCTTCTTACCGTGACACAGAGACTAATTGTGTTTATTTCTGGGCATTTGTTCCTGGAAGCGTATTGATGTCTATAGTGCTCTGGTCCAGAAAGGTTTCTTCAGAGTTGGAATTTTTGATGAAAAAGAGACAACAAACCCTGATCTGGAACTAAGCAGCAACTAGAGGTCTCCAATAATGTGAGGTGATTGGTGTTAAAAGAAAAAAACTGCTACTGTATGTATGACACCCCTTAATTATAACCATGTAATAAGACATATTTTAGTACATACCAAACAATTTTAGAGAAATTATGGTAAAAGATTCTAGGAGAAACCAACTCAGAGGAAAAAAGGCATTAATTTTGGATATGTATGGCTGAGGACCAAGTCCTTTATCTCCATCAGACTCAGTAGGGTAGTGCTTCAAGGTTACTCCCTCTTAACCATTCTTCAAGCCTGGAGTGACTGTTGTGACCTAGATAAACAACTCAATTATTTTATATTCTTAAATCACAAAGCAAAATGATTCTGCCACCCACACCTCATTGAGAAAAAAAGAAAAAAACTGAGGCACCACAAAAGGTTGGAGAAATGGGCAAACAGGGACCTCGTGAAGATCAGCAAAGGGAAGTGCACAGTCCTGCATAAGGGGAGGCACAAGCCTACGTATCAGCACGTGACGGGGGCTGAACAAACAGGAAGAAACCTTGCAGAATAGGACTCAAGGGCCTGGAAGAGCGTGAGTTGAACAAGAGCCAGGAGTGTGCTCTTGTGGCAAAGAAGGCCAGAAGTGTGCTGGACTGCATGAGGAGTGTTGCCCACAGGTTGAGGGAGGTGGTCCTTCCCCTCTCCTCTGCACTGATGAGGCCAGCACTGGTGTACTGTGCCCGTTTCTGGGTTCCTCACTACAAGACACATGGATCACGACAGAGCACTGAGCCAAAGGCTGGACTAAGACAATGAAGAGACTAGAGCATCTCCCATAGGATGAAAGGTGAAGAGAGCTCAGACTGCTGAGCCTGGAGAAGGCTCAGAGGGGACCTCATCAAGGACTCCCAATATCTGAAGGGAGGGTGTAAACATGATGGAGCCAGGCTCTGGCGAGTGATGCCCCTGGTGACAGAGCAAAAACAATGGGCATAAGGTGAAATAAGGCAGGTTCCTCCTCTTTTACTGTGAGGGTGATTGCACACAGGATCAGGTTTCCAACAGGGCTGGTGTACTCTCCATCCTTGGAGACCTTCAAAAGCCATCTATCCAGGGTCCTGGGCAACCTGCTCTACATAAACATGCTTGAGTGAGACATGGTGAACTGCAGAGGTCCCTCGCAATGGCAACCATTCTGTCACCTCAGGAGGTTTCCCTCCAGTGACAAGGGGTGAGTCCTTCTCCCCTGAGAGGAGCCTTCAGAATTGGAGCACTCTGTTGGCACTGAGAAGCTCACCACATCTCCACCCCTGCATTGCTGATCTGCCCATTGTTGGGTCTTTGTGCTCTGGGCACCAGCCTCTCATCACAGGACCTGACAAGCCTGAGGTTAAAACCCACCCTTGAGAAGACAGTAAGCATCCTGCAGAGCAGGCTTTCCTTCTTTGAAAGGGCATCATCCTTCCTACCCAGGCAGTTGTCCAGGGGCAGCCCCCAGCACTCCTGTAATGACACCAGGGAACAGCTGTGGCTGCCCCTCACCTCGCTGCTCTTCAGCAGCTGCAGGCTCGGTCCTCACGCATTTTGTCCAGAGCTCCTTCAGGTGCACAGGCAAGGGATGCAAGCTCCAACAGGACCTTTGTCTTGCTCTTTGAGCTTTGGCGCGGAGGAGAGAAGCAGCTGTGGACCCTGAGCAAAGGCAGCCCCTTCCAGCACTCCTCTTTCCTCTACCCTGCTGTGCAATGCTACGAGGCCTGTCAGTGCCTGTCCCGGTGCCATGGGCACAACAAAAGTGCCAGTGACATTGACAATGCTCAGTCCTCAAAAGTTCTTCCACCTTCCCTCACTGCCTCCTGCAGGTACCCTGTGATAACCCAAGGGGAAGAGCACAGGGGTTTTGGGGCTTGGGCATGTCAGCTCTTCCCCCTGGGCTCCCTGACAGCTCACCAGACCCTGCTCCAGACAGCTTGAGCACTGAGGAGATGCAGAGCAGATAGGCTTCCCCTGCTGCTCTCTTTCCCTCCCTCCCTGGGACAGCTCAGCCACTGACAATGCCTTTCTACCAGCAGAAGGGGGCTTGTAGCAAGCCACTGAGAGCAGTGCAACCATGGAGCATGGTGCAGCTCTGGGCTGCAAATGCCTCATCCCAGCAGACTCCCGTACCCAGTGCTCCTCTGGAGCAAACCCTTCCAAGCAAGGGGGAGCGCCTGCCAGTCCTGCAGCTGCAGCTTGCGACCACATCAGCAGAATGGTGTAGTCATCTCAGTCTTTTGCCCACTATTACATCCAATAAACAACCAGATGCTTTCCAGTGGCTGTTTTTTTTCCCAAAACCAAAGAGCTATGCACAGTAGGGAATACTTTCCAATGTTGTATGGCAATGAGCTGCCCAGAACTGTGTCCTCTATATCTTGCAAGTGGAGAATGACCATTAGGAGTATGGAGGTTGCTCTTCTGCCTCCCATCAGACTGTGACAAGTTTACCCTTGGCTGGGAGCCAACCCGACACAAACCGCTCTCTCACTCCCCCACCTCCAGGCGATGGAGGAGAGCATTAAGAGGGTAAAGGAAAAAAGACTCATAGGTTGAGATAAGAACAATTTAATAATTAAACTACAATAATATTGAAAATAGTAATATATAAAAATATACAAATGAGTGATACACAGCGATACTGCTGTTACGGTTTTGTGGGGGAGTTTTGTCTGCTAGCAGGGAGGGGCCACAGCAGTGGCTCCTGTAAGTAGCTGTTAAAGGTTTCCCTGGACTTCAGCTCTGCTGGCAGCAAGAGAGGGGCTGCAGTGGCAGGACGTGTAAGCAACTGCTAAGCGTTCCCCTAGCTCCCAGTCTGCTCTGGAGACAAGGGAGAGGCTACAGTGGTGGTTCCTGCAAGTGACCGCTAAGGGTTCACCCCTACCCTCCTGGCTCCAAGTGTTTGGTAACCAGGAGGGGCAGTGGGGGAAGGAGTACCACCAATCCAGCCCCTGTGAGAAGCTGCTGGAAGTTTCCTCAGCTTCAGGCTGGACCCACCCCAGGCCAGGGCTGAGCCAATCGGCGCCTCTGTGAATGACATATTGAAGAGGGGACACGGAACATGGGGGTGGCTTGGCCCTGGGCAGGGTCCGGCTCAGGCAGGCCGGTCCAGCCGTCCAGCCGCCTGCCCAGCTTCTGCAACCTGACCTGCCGTAGCCCAAGCCTCCGCCATGGCTCGCCTGAGAGCCAGTTTCCTCAGGAGCCGATGGAGACCTGCAGCGGAGAGAAGAGCAAGATTTTGAGGGAGACAGCCATACAGACACTCGGTCAGAGACGTGAAAGGGAACGTTCTCAGCATTTCCCCTGCCGTGTGGTGAAGATTCATGGTGAAGCATGTTTTGTCCCTTGGTGCAGCCCATGAGAAGACGCAGCTGTGGAGGACCCCACGTAGGAACTAGAAGCCCACACTGGAGCCAGGCAGTCGTTGGGGGACTGTAGCCCCGTTTGGAAAAGGACTCACGCCAGAGCAGTTCTTGAGAAGGACTCTCCCGTGAGAAGGGACCCTACACTGCAGGCAAAGACTGTGAGGAGCCCTCCCCTGAGGAGGAAGGAGCGGCAGACTGACTGCATCCCCCATTTCCTGCCCCCCCGCGCCGCTAGGGTGGGGGGAGAAGGTACAGAACAAAGCCTTTGGGCTTTGGGCAGAAGGGAGTGGTGGGGGAGAAGTGCCTTTTTAAGATGTAGTTTCTTTCTCTCAGTATCTTGCTTCTTATTGTAAATAGTTAACAAATTCAATTGTTTGCTTGTTCTTCCCAAGTCGTGTCGCTTTCCTGCCCGTGATTCTAAGTGGTGAGTGAAACCCTCCCTGTCCCTGCTTCAGCCCACCAGGTGTTTAGCAAAAACTGTCCCTGTGGCTTTAAAAACCACAACTGCTCACTACCCAATGACCAAGGCTCAGCCCGTTCCCAGCTAACAATCCCGGAGCAGGGAGAGCCCTGAAACTGCATTCATTGAATGGAGATAAGAGCCCGAGTGTCTCAGACTGAGAGCTGATCGAGGGAGGGAGAAAGCCCTGGGAGAGGGACCACTCCAAGAATGCCAGCATGGAAAAAGAGCTGACCCAAAGGCAAAAGGGATGAGCTTCCAGAGAGCCCTTACGTATATACTGGGCATGACATGCATGTCATGGAATAGACTTTTGGCCACTTTGTGACTCAGTCCCAAACTTAAGATCGAATCCTAGGCTAGTAATTGGGGTTGTGCTCCCTCCCAGCTTCTCCTGCAGCTGGAGACACTGGCCCAGCAGAGAAGCTGAAGCAACCTTGACTGCCCTAGCAACAACCATAAACATCACTGTTATCAGCTTTCTTCTTAGCACAAATCCAAAACACAGCCTTTTGCTAGCTACTATGAAGAAAGTTAACTCTTTCAGCTGAACCCAACCACAGTCGAAAGGTACTGGAGTTATCCTTGGGGATCTTCAAAAGTTTTCTGGACATGGTTCTGGGCAACCTGCTTTAGGGGGTTGGACAAGACAACCTTCAGAGATCCCTTCCAACCTCATCAATTCTGTGATTATGTGGAGTGAAACTCAGTAGGTGGGATCATTCTTTTTGCCTAGAGTGTCAACCATTGTAAGCTCTTGTATGGAGATACCATGACAGGCAATCTCCCTTATGTTTTGTTCTTTTATCAGAAATACTTGGCTAGTATTTGCTACAAACTATTTATCTTCCTCCTGTTCTGAATCCTAGAGATTTCCAAATCATTATAGCCAATTGTTATAGAACAATGAAACATTGTACTGAAAAAATGTACCAACACCACCTAATTGGGCTGTTGAGTGCAAAATTTTTGCTCACTATGTGTGGTTGCTTGAATGTATCGTTTTCAAAACATGGTTTGAAATAGTCATAGGCATTCTGGATAATTTGTCAGGATGCATTAATCCTCTTTTTGACACTGATGGTACTTGGCAGTTCTGCAGCTGACTTTCAAAAATATTGACAATGTGGTTGAACTGGTGTCTGGATAGCTCTTCAAACTGCATTTGAGCCATTCTGCAAAGTGTGTTGAGTGGGCATTACACCTAAGAACACATTTCTTTCTTGCTCTGAGAATGGTTTCTGACTGTGTGTGCAGTTGCCAAAATAAATCCTGTCGAGATGCTGGAAAGATCATCCTTCCTGTGCAGAAGAGGAGCTAACATTTGGTTGGCAACATGAAGTGAAATGTTCACTAATGCCAGGAAAGAGTGCTGAGAGACACACAGGAAATTCCACTGTATGTCCACTTCTTTGACAATAAAGAAGGATCTTGTCATAAGGATTTTTCTAGCTTAATTTTATTTTCAAGTGTTTGGTAAATTACTTAGGAGGTCTATTTCTTAGAGATTTTTTGACTTGTTTGCTCTCAGTCTGTGTAGTTTCATTGCTTCCCAAGGCAGCATTTCATTTTACACTTCCTTACCTCAAGTCAGGCTTAAGATCAGGCATTTTCTGAGAGGGACAACTCTGTGGACCATAAGCTCTATGACTGCAACATAGGCGGTTTATGCACGTTACTTTTTTTTTTTTTCCTTTTTTACCTGCTTTTATCGAGACATTCTTTTCATTTAAAAGCCTTCCACTCTCAATTTTTTCCTACAGTAACTTTGGGCCTTGATGTTGATTAAAAATACATTCATTTTATCTTGTTTTCTAATTTAAAATGATGAAGATATGATACTATTTTCTGAAAATTCAAAGGAAAAATATCAGTGTACACAGAAATACATACACAGAATAATGCCAAGATTTGTGGCCTGTATCAATTTGATTGCACAGTATACATTCTTTCAAAGAAAAGAAAGTAAGGCCTTCATAGTACATACAGCACGCACAGTATGTCTTGGGAAGAAAAATGCACTAGAGTGTGGATGCAGTCCTAGTGTGCGCACACATGTGCTGGGAAGAAAATGCATCAGACTAAAAGAATGTTTCCTCTGTGCAGAATTTCCAAAAAAAACCAGATAGCTAGTCTTGGACTTCTTTCTCCAAATAGTTGATATATGACAGTAGAGGAGCATAAAGGTCATAGAACCTGTCAATGTTGTTCAGCTACAGGCTGCATAGAGCTTCTTAAGTATATAAACTTTCTTTCCTTTAACATAGCATATATGTACATGAGACTACCGAAATATGCTGGAAAGTCCCAGGCTAATGTCCAGCAGATAGTCACATCAGCAGTCGCAGTTGAATCCTGGCCTTTGATGGGATAAAAATGTTTCTCCACTTCTTCAGCTGCACAAGAGCAGCTTTTAGCCATATGTAAGATCTGGACACATAAACTTTTCAATTTCTGTTCAAGATTTTTCTCTATCTTGTTGAATAATAAACAATTTTCAAATGAAAGTAGCATTATCAAAAGTGCATGCTCTTCTTCCTGACATAGGCACAAATCAGGTCAGGCATTTCCAACAGTCTTAATTTCTGGGCGTTACAGCTTTTAGGAGACATGTTCCCATCTCTCACATTCTCACTTTCTATATGAAACATATCAAAACTACATTAAAGAACTTGCAATTTATATTCATGATATAGGAGGTGACCTTTTCACTCATGAGTGGTGAAGCCATGTGGAGTGGCTAATGAGGAAACCCCTACTGAGAGTGGATAAATTTCAAACCTTATGAACAATTATTAGACATTTTATTATGTTTATAAACCTCCCTCATTTTAAACTGTCCCTTGATTTATAAAGCCGTCTTACTCTTGTAAGCTATAATGGTAGTCTCAACCAGTGCCAAAGATTGATGAATTGTCCGTGTAGGGGCTTCTCTTCCTGGTACTGTATGCCAGAGAAATGCAACGAAGAGTGAAAAACAGAACTGTAGGGGAAAAGAGAGGACAGAGAAGGATGAAAGGTGACTGAGACAGAATGAGGGAGGGAACATCTGTACTGCACTTCACTGATGATAATCTTTGTACAGTTTATGCCACAGAGGCAGTGGCAACAGTGAGGTAATCATTTTAGTTGCCTGTCATCTGCAGTGAGTATTTCAAATTGCAGGGTGAAATTCTGGCTCCATTGATTTGAGTGACAGAAATCCTGTTGATTTAAATGAAGGCCAGGATTTTTACGGATTCCTAGAAGAGGGGCAGATGGGCAGAGTGGCAGCTGTGTCGTCTCCATGACTGTGTCAGGCCTCATCAGGATCTTAAAAGTTCTTCTTCAGCTCAGTTTCCAGAAGCCTATGAGGGGTCTGAGCACCCCTTAACACTGCAGATAACGTAGATACTTTCTTAAAAATTGTAAATAAAAGAAGTATAACCTCAGAGGATCTGACCCTGGTTTGGAACAGCTGTACATAATAAACACTGTCCTTACGAACTAATGCAGGCATGTATGCACATTTTAAGTAATATTTCTGGGGTTTTTTTTCCTTTTCCCTTTCTTTGAACTTTAATCTGTGCAAGAAATGGTCTCAAGAGCATTTGACAGGTAAAAAATATCATCAATTATAGTTGTCAAACTAGAAAAAGCCCTCCTGTCATGAAAGCAAGAAATTTCAATCTTGGAGGAAGGACTTGTCCCAAAATGTCTGAAGCACACAGTTATGAATTGCACTCAACAAACATTTCTCCTGATTAACAAGCAATCCATGGACACACAAGCTGGGGAGGGCAGACCTGGTAGGGTGCAGTGCAATGCACTTACAGAGGCAATCTTATTTGCAGAGGATTTTAACAGGAGCAGGCCATGACGGGGGGCACGGTAAGTGAAAAATGATATTCACAGGAAAAAGTGTCTACTTGCCTGTGTCTAACCATAGTATCAAATGTAATATCAAGAAAGAGAATCTGGAAGGACAAGAGGGAGAAGCTGAGAAACTGAAGAAATGAAAAAGCCTTCCTGTAAGCCGCTACCATATTGCAGGGGTGTTTTTTGTTCATAACTGAAATACTAAGCTGGTAATGATGCAGAAGGGTGATCTTTCGATATGCTAATTTAGTAACCCAACAAGAATCTCTATTTGCTAGACAGCTTCCAGGACACACTCCTTACTACCTTCAAAATATGAAGAGCTACCTAGACAGGGATATTGATAACCTACCCTGCATACTTCTCTTGCAGCCACTACTGTGAATCAGTGGGGACAGATGGTGTGGCATGTCAAGTAAGGAGCAAAAGTAACCCAAATGACCAAAGAAAAAAAGTTTTCCATGGGACAAGAGTTGTGATAGGAGCAAGGGATGATTGATGGAAGTCTTTGAAACTGAGAAAATCTCTTACAAGTCTCTTAATTTTTAATCAAACCACAGCATACTGACTTTCCTGTCAGTTTGGAGACTATATCACTAAAACAATTTTTTATGCCAACTATTGGTAATAACAGGCAGTAGATATTAACCAGAGTATGTTCATATTTATCTGAATATGCTATAATGGAAAAGTTAAAAGCCAACATCAGAAACATGAGTGTATCATATGTAGTCATTTATAAAATTTGAGTAGATAAATAATTTTGACTAGATTATAAGAATTTTTGTGAGTGAATTTACACATGTACACACAAATAGCTGTCTGACATTTGTATGTGTATACATAAAAGTTCCTAGTACTACTGAAGTCTTCAGTGTGCCCATGATCTAAAAACACACAAACACACACCTATGTGCACAGATTCACATACACACACACCCCCCCCTCCAAGATATCTTGATATGATAGCTATGCAAAATGCTATTTTGGCTGAATTCTGCCAAAGAAAGTGAAAGAAGCTGACAAAGACTATTTATATTTAATGGGGAAAAAAAAAATCAGATAATATCTGGAGTTAAAATCTTGCTTAGTCTAACTGAAGTAGTTATCCACAAGTGGCTCAAGAGAAAAGAATAAGAAATGGTACCAAGAAGCTTATTGATTGATATTTCTGTTTTGATAGGATAGTGGCAATACATTTCTAAAAAATAAGAAGTTTAAATGAATCTAAAACTTGCAGACAAATGAATTAAGGTTATGCACCACATAAAAACATGCCATGATATAATGATACACTTTCACCTCTCTTGATCTGTAAAAAGTGTGTTGGTTTTGGATGGAATAAAGTTAATTTTCTTCACAGTAGCTGGTATGGGGTTATGATTTGTGCTGAAAACAGTGTTGATAACACCAGAGATGCTTTCATTATTGCTGAGCAGTGCTTACACAGAGTCAAGGCCTTTTCTGCTTTTCACACCACCCTACCAGTGAGTAGGTTGGGAGTGCACAAGAAGCTGGCAGGGGACACAGCTGGGACAGCTGACCCCAACTGATCAAAGAGATATTCCATACCATATGCTATCATGCTCAGCAATAAAAAGCTGTTGGAAGAAGAAGAAATGGGCCTGTTCAGAGTGATGGCGTTTTGTCTTCCCAAGTATTCGTTTCCTGTAATGGAGCCCTGCTTTCTTGGAGATGGCTGAACACCTGCCTGCCAATGGGAAGTAGTGAATGGATTCCTCATTTTGCTTTGCTTGTGTGTGCAGCTCTTGTTTTACCTATTGAACTCTCTTTATCTCAGCCCACAAGTTTTCTCTCTTTTAATCTTTTTATTCGCTCACCCATCCCACTGGGGGCTAATGAGCAAGCAGCTGTGTGGTGCCTATGCCAGATAGTGTTAAACCATGGCAGAAAGTGAGAAAGCCTCCTGAAGAAACTAAATTTGAATCACAACAAATAATTTTCATTGTTTCAGACCGATTAAATTATCTGACATCTTCTAGCTGTACCACCATCTTCTGTGGTCTTGGTGTCTGGTTTGTAGCTTCTTAGTTTCACACACTCGTTTTTTATGTTCATCTTTTGCCTTGGATGTTTGTGTTGTATGTATGACCGTACTGCGTTTTGGAAATGGGAGCTGTTTGGCTTAAGGGAAAAAAAAGGTCTTTCAAATTGAGCAAGTACTCATACACAAAGGTTTTCTTAGCTAGTTATCTATGGCAAGGTAAAAATGAACCCCATATGTGCCACAGATTCATTGGTTCTAACCAGCACAGTGCCATATAATGACAATGTTTAACCGCGTTTTTATCAGCATTGCATTTTTTTCCTTTTTTTTTTTTCTTCATGTGAATCAATTTGCTACTGCAGGGATGCCAGTCTGGTCTGCAAAGAAAAATCTCCAAGATTTTCTTATAAATGTCCTGGGAAAACTAGTAATTAGTGCCATCTGAAATGGTTTTCTGAAAATTCAACAGATATTTAAATTTTCAGAAATCCAGGATAGGCAGAAAATGTTTCATTATGATTCTGAAAAAAAATGCAACTACCTTTTCTAAAAATTAGCTGCAACCTGTGGTTTCTTTTCACTCCCACTGTCCTAGCAGCCTTGGAATTACTGTATCATATCTAAGTTAAATGTACAGACCTTAAGTCACATTTACAAAAGACAAAGCAAAGATCAGAGGACATTGAGAAGAAGCATCTCTCTAGTCCTGCTGTGCAGTCCAGATTTTAGGTGCTCTGTTCCTCCCAAACTTCTACTTAATATTGTCTATTCTTGATTCAATAACAGTGAAATAACAGATATTGTTTTTATATGAGCACATGATATTTCGTTTATGGTATCAACAACATGTGAATTATAGTCGTAGAGGATGGTAAGCAATTTATACATTGTTAACACAGTTGTTATACTCAAACTTGATTACTTCTTTATGGAACTTATTCAGACATCTGAAGTTTTTGAGGTCCAGGACAGTGAACACCCTATTTCTATCCATTATTAAATATACTAATTTGGTACCTGTCTAACATCAGCTAACAGAGGTAGAATGTCCATACTATTATTCAATATAATTTAAAAAACTTACATTAAAATAATTATTGAACTTCAAGGGCAAACGTTACAAGGGGTGAACATTATAAACTTAAGATTAATTGTGCATAATCTTGATTTGGTACCTTTTGCAGGTGTGCTGTAGTACATTCACTACAAACTGACACTAATTCTATCCTCCTGAGTTTCCTGTTCCACTCCAATATGGACACTACTGTAGAGAGAGTAGAACTTAATGACAATCATTTACTATCAGTGTTTATTACAACACCTGTACAAACCGTTGCTGTTAGTAACAGGCTAAGGCTAAAAAATAATGATCCGGATATCTGTTCCCTTTCTCATATGCTGAACGACGTTGTGGAGGTCATTTAATCCTATTGTGCTCTGATTTCCCCATCTTTCAAGTAAAAGAGCAGTACAGCTCATTAATATTTTTAAGTGCTTTAAGATCTTCATACTAAAGGAATTGCAGAAGTGATTTATTACTCTTTGATGATGTAATAGCTGAAAGTCAAAACTCATAAGCTGTCCCCACGTGATGGTTATTAATCCATGACTAGCAACAGCTCCCATATTAGGGACATGAGCAGCTCAACTGAACTTCATTCACATTCAACTCAGTAAAAGATCTGCTGCTCACTTCATGTGACTTGAATCAGGCCAGCAAAGTTCAGTAAAGTCAGCTAAGCGTGCAAAGAATACTTGTCCTCTGTGGATCAGGGCCATACTTCACAGCTACCCAAATGACCCAATTGCCTGTAAGTTACTGGAGGCAAGTCTAGCTACATTCCAGTAAGTGGTGCTTCAAGCCCTGTGTGAAAAGGGCTCAGAATTCTTCCAGAAGAGTTTCCAGACACAACCCTGAGAGCTAGACTGAACAAAAACCAGATTGTTCTTATTTTAACATCTTAATTTAGCAAAGCTCCTTAATTTTAATTAGAGTTAGATATGCTTAGAATTCAAGGGGTGAGGGTGTGGGAGGGGAAATATTAAAATAAGTTTGCCAGGCTCCTGAGAGAGGCTCCTCAGGCATATGTCATTCAAGTCAATGGGAAAAAGGGGAATTGAAGCAGCCAGCAGAGCTACTATGTAGCACATTCTTTTGGGTGTCTAAGGACATGTTTGCACTGCCCTGGACCTTCTTCAGCTACACAAACCCCAGAAGTGGAGCAAAGGACACCTGAGGCACAGATAGGTCTCTGGAGTGCCTGTGCCCCATTCTGCATATGTTCCTGCCCAGTTCAGCAGAATCTGTACAAAACAAGACAGAAATCAGATGTGCTATACTTGAAAAAAAAAAAATGCTGTTTCTGAGTGCAGATGAAGTCCTAGTGTGAACCTGGAGAACACAGCAGGGACTTTGTGCCCTCCTTTACCAGTATTAGCACTAGAGGCACTCCTGCATGGTACCACACAACACCTCCTCCTCTATATGGTCACCCACCCACTGAAATAGACAGAAAATTCTATGAGCTGTCACCACTCCTCCACTTTGCACCGGTTAAGGATAAGGAAGGCTCCGAACACATCTTCTCTTTACCACTGGGGCTAGGGCAGGATAAGCACATCAAACCCCTTTTCTTCTTGCTCCCCCTACCACATTTTTCTCCCTCTAATCATATGTGCCTCCCAACTCACCATGCCAAACTAGTGATGCTAGCAGGGCAGCCAGGTGAGCTTGCTCGCAGCCCCTTTCAGATATAGCTTCTTTTCCAGAGATCATGGCTGCTCTCGTTATGTGACTTTGCAGCTTGTGGGAAATAAGAAATAAATTATAAGCCTGCATAAGATAGACTTGAGACTCCTCTACAGAAAAAAACTGCAAGGCACCTGAGAGGTTTAGTAGCTTACACTGCTATTTTTACTACAGCATGGTAAACAACTTTGAATATCTTCTGTCCCCACTGCCGCTTGCCCAGCTACCATCGGTATTACTGCTCAACTGACAAAGACTGGGGGGGTGGGGGGGGGAGCAAGCGGGGAAAAAACTAGGGCAAGGTAGAAGAGCTGTGTGAGAAAAGGAAAGGTGATACCCAATACCCATAAAAATTTGTTTTTAATTCCCTGGCTATCACAGATAGTGGCTGCTGCTAGCATTTAAGATAAGATTAGTTGGTGTTGTGCTATCAGCACCTCCACATTTTCCCTGCAGGGACTCCTTCTGACAGGCTGAAGCTGGAGGCATGTCTGAGGATTAACACGAGCTAATGATTATACACTAAAGCCTTGGAACTGTTGGACTAATAGGATTAAGCAATACCAGATGCAGGTCCCCGTTCAGGTTAAAAATGCACTTTTTACATTACAAAGTCAGACAGATCCCTTTGAACATGCAATGAATATGGATGTTTTCAATTATCACAGTCTTCCAGGGCTATACGATATGGTAAATTAATCCCTTTAGAACATCGGAAACAGGACAAAATAGCCTTCTTGAAGCTGAAATCACTCGTTTTAGATTTTCTTTCATGGGGATAAGCAGTGGTGCACCACACATAATTAATCTTATTACAAACAGAGAAAAAAGAGAAATATATATTTAAAAAAAAAAATATGTCCAAAATATATTTGAAAAACTGAGGGGTGGGGGAGGTGGGAAAACTTTTAAATCAACATCTCTTAATTAATTTCCACAACAGTGAAAAATGTGGAGATATTGTTCAGCAAATGAGACTATTTTCCTGTCCTTCAGGCAGCAGCAAACATAATAAATAATAATATTAAACAAAGTCTTTTAGCAAACAGACAATAGAAATATGTTATTTAGGAGAACAAAAGGTTTCAGAACACACTCCACTCTGCCCCAGTGAGTCTGCTTTTAGAGTGTCTGAAGTAGTAAGAATTTGGGCCCTTCAAATTTTTCTATGATGAGGTTGTAATTTCTGGAAAGAAGGGAGTAAAGAGGAAAAAATACCTTTGAGAAAAAGGGGAATGGCATCATATTCAGGCTGACCAGGACCACAGGCTCTTTAAACTTGAATCTTGAAAGAAAACATGGGAGAAATGTCATTTTGCAGTCAAAAGCAGTGGGAGAAAAACCTTGAAATGCTTGCTGGTTCAGTTTGGATGAGCACCCAGAGGATCAGTGGCTTCTGTTGAAAAAAGACCTAGGTTTGAATGAATGCTAATTCTTCTATTTTATTTGAAAGAATTTCCAGAATAAAATCTGCATGAGGAAGACAGAAGAAAGAGGGTCTTTTGCAAAATCCAAATGGAGATTTATGTCTGTTTAAATTTTTATCATCTTGATGTTTGCATGGAACTTGCCTTCTTCTGATGATCAGCAGCATGCAGAATACTCCAAGGCTGAGTTTAGACTTTGTAAGCAGGTGAATGCCATGTAACTTACAAGATCATTGATTCTTACCTCAGAAATCAGGCAGTCACTCTAACTTTCATTAAAGCTAGAAGTCATATCTTTTGTCATTTCAAGTAAGCGTATGAAAAGGATTGGAAATCTACTTTAGAACAGAGCTGGAAACTTAACATGCATCAGCTTGACTCATGGTGCCTTTTGGAAACAACAGAAACATGAAAATTGTAGCAGATTGCTTCTGGAAGTAAATATTAGACATGTTGAAAGCTACAAGCAAAACCCGGACATCAGCTGTAATTTACAAAGAGAATAAATGTTTTAAATTCAAAGACCATCTTATGTAAATTCACTCCCAAATTTTAATGTGCTTTATTTCTGACAAAAAAAAAGGCTAAATACAAACCAGATACTTTGTATTCTACTTTATTTTCGTTTCACTCGGTAACTTATGAAAACAGATACTTTGACGCATAGTTAGTAATAAAAAATATATACTGTAAAAGCCTCAAACAAAAGGTGAAACTGAGCATAAAGAAAGACTTTCCTCATATTTAGCTGCCACTGTAGCATACTCCTCGGGTTTGAAACCCTACTATGTCAGAACATGTTTTCTGAGGGATAGACCTATGAATCTGCTTGAGGGTGAAAATGTGACAGTGATTTTTTTTCATAGTTCCCCCCAGCTGCAGTCAAATACAGGTCATTTCTGCATACGTACCCAGGAATATGCTCATATCAAAAAGAGAGAAAAAAAAATATGTCTGAACTTGACTACTCTTCTTATTTTCAACTACTGAATTCTCAGATTGTGTCATGTTCCTCCTTTTCTAAACTAAGCATGATCTTTGTCATCATCACAATCCTTGCATGGAGAGCTGAGAGGAATGTACTCTTTAAGTACAAAAAATATTAGAACATGAGCATCAACATTTTAAGCACAATAACTAAATGGATTAAATAATGGCCATGTTTCTCTCTATAACTATATATTACTATGTAAATACAGGGTGACATAATGACAAGAACTTCTGGAGTTTTGGAAATGTTCCCCAATATCCCAGGCATTTTCTCCATTTGAAACAGTTTTAAGAGTACAATTAGAACTTCAGAAAAATGTGGCAAACTGTAAGGACAAAGACTGTAGCCATCCACTGCCATTAACAAGAGAAAAGAAGAGTGTATTGTAACCAGACCCTTTCATTAAAAGTTTTCCCATCTCTCCATGTGTGCAGAGGTTACTGCTCTTCTGTAGCACTTATTGACAATGAAATGGCAGTTTGGAATATGGATTTGAAACACTCCTGTCTTCCTAAAAGACAACATTTCAGTGGGAGGCTCTGCTCTTCTTCATCAGCTTCCTAAATGCATTTGGGGTCAGCTTAGTGTCAGCTATGATTCATCTTGTAAAGCTTTATCAGTTTACACTCAGAACAACAAAACCATGAGACTGATCACAGTGACACGTGAAGACGTGACACCTTCCAGTCAGGTCTTCGTAAGAGAGGTGAACAAATTAAAAGTTTTGCCCTATCCTCTTCTTTTCTCAGTCTGAAGTTCTTCTGGTCACTGTCAGAAATTATTTCTGCACTTCATTTGCACTGAAGTTCTGGTACATTTTTCAGCACCATTCAAGGAGCCTTAATCTTATAATAGGAAATTTGCCTCAACAACGTAACTAAACACAGAGAAATATTTCATCTTCTTATCAGTTCAATTAAATTTTTTTTGTCTTAATCTCTTTTGTGAAAGCAACTCATCTGTGCAGAAGAGACAATAAAGGAATGCAACAGTACAAAAAGGTACAAAATTTGTGGAAGAGATTAAACAAATCTTGCAGCTACACCAGACAAAAACTTAATCTGGCAAATAATCTCCCAAAATAGCCCTTTTGGCAAAAAGAGTTAGTCACATAAGTGACCACCCTGAGTAAGATACAACCTGGTCTGACAATCAGGGTAATGTAATCATCTGTAATGTAATCACCTATTGTTTATGTACATAATTTCAGTCTCTCAGCCTCCTCTGATGGTTTTACTTGTTGAACTTTCATCTCTGTTCAGCTAAAGCATTTCCTTTATGATTTTCCTTTCCTGTACTTATAAAATAGTTCAGATCTGCTACAAATTTTGGCTCTATTTTAGGAGTTATAAGAATTAATCAATTCATAATTGTATCAAGTACAAAAAGTAGCCACATTAAGGAAATTGCATATTAAGGAGGAACGGATCAAGAAAGTTTAATATACACCTCACAAAGATGAGAGCACCATAATTCCACAGAAACTACAAAAAATGAATGGAAAAGTATTTATACAGAAAAAAGCACCAACAACCAAGATATAGTCCTGATTTTAAGCAAGCAATTCATCTTAGGAGACAAATATGCCACAAGGTCTTGAGAACAATTAACTTAGTGTGCAAAACAACTTTGTACATGGATTTTCTGAAAAAAAGACATATATTTATTTGAATTTTTAGTGACCTATCACAACTATATCTGTGTGATTCAGATGAGGGACGTACTGCTCTTGTTGGTTATAGCCATCACGTATTCATGAAACCTGAAAGTTCAGCTTTAGTGCAGGTTATTTAGTCTTTTCATTAAAATATTTTGTGATTAAATAATATTTAAGGGATGAGAATTAAACACAGAAAACAGTATTTCTGAGGCAGAGACACAAACTGTAAAGAAATTAAAATGATATAAACAATTCAGATTAGAACTCCAAACCTTAGATGCGCAAAACAAGCACTTCTTTTCCACTAGGCTGAAAGGACTCCCAACACCCTACAATGATTCTAAAATATTAATGTATTGTTCTGGCCCACCAGAGGGAGCCCATAATATTTCATTAATGCAAAAGGAACACACTGACAATTACGGAGGAAAAATAAATGAAAGTTATAGGTGCAGTACATATATTTGTGTGTGTGTGTATTTACATATTTGCTGTGCGTTGTCTAGCTCACCTGAGATCCTAGCACTAAAGTCATCATGAATATCAGGTCAGTAATAAATGTATTTCCACAAAGTGACACCAGGGACAGATACATACAACTGTATCTTTAGACGAAGACCAGAGACCATATCTTGAACATCAACAAAGACCAATATGACTTGTATTTAATATCAATACAAAATATGGATAAAATCTAGATACATTAGAACTTAATGAAAAGAGAGGAGCTGCCTCTGATAAGAATGTTGTTTTGATTTTAACCTTTCCAGAAATGACGTAGGGTATTAGGTAAATTCAAGGTTACCTTGTCTTCTGAAAATGTGTTATATTTAAAAAGAAAAAAAAAATAAAAAGGAAAACCAAGGTATAATCATGTATCTGTTGCTCACTTTGTCTTTCACAAGAAAGACAGACCATCAATATGCTGTAACAAAGTAACCAGGCAGGACAAACCAGAACTGAGACCTGTATGTGCATGGGCAAAATCTGTCTGAGATGTGTCCTCCTTACAGGTGAGATGAAGAAACAGCTTCAGTAGCTTCTTACCACCTCTGTAAGGTGCACGTAATAGAAAGTCAGGGGCATAGAAATAAAGTGCTGCTTGTGACATCGTATTAAATATTGGCTGAGAAATTTTGTTCTCCTTAGTTGCTCCTGCACTGTCATTACCAAAACCTATTTTTCCTCCGAGAATAATTTCTTGCCCTTGACTACATCTTAGTATTTTCATTACCATTATTTTGCATTTGCAGAGGCCAATGACAAAGTACTTAGAATGGCTTGGGACTAGTTTTAGTTTCTGCTTTTAGACATGTATTTTACTTTGCAATCAGTATGACTTAACTTTTTCCAAAATCCACAAATAGCTTTTTTCATTTTCTGACTCTGCAACAGAATTCCAACAGTTTACCTAGCACTTCTTTATTAACAGACTGTAAGCTCTTTGTAACACTGGCATTGCTGTTTTTTCTATAAAAGTTAGATTAAATATTGTATCAAGTAAAACTAATCATTGTGACATATAGTTTTCCACTTTTCCTCTGCTTATGTGTCAAGATCTTTACAATTTTCTGCCAACAAGCTTCACCCCAACTTTAGAAATCATCTGTCAAGGTAGAAGGACATTCCAGTTTTGAATCCTAGTCTCTCACCAGGAACATTGCTGCTTTTTTTGCTATTAATGTTACAAAAATTAAATAAAAATATTTTTTCTTTCTTATGGAACTGAATAAAACATAAAAGTATTTAATAGAAATGTTATACTTGTTCTTTTTATGGATTTCTATGCCTGGTGTTTTTAAGTTTGATTTATATGCATAATTAAATGAAGAGTAATGAGAAAATTGGGAAAAAAAGTCATCTCCCAAAATCTGAAAATATTTAGTGGAGAAAAATGTAGATCTCATATATGACATGTTTATTAAATTGGATCTAGCAATGACACTCATCCAATCAAATTACAAGTGATACCATATGTCCAGCCAGACCAGCATAGCTTCAACATTGTCACAACTGTTTGATAACAAAGACTTCAACCTTTGCCTGTTATAATTAACAGAAAGATAATTACATTTTCTTAAACATTTTAAGCTTTTTTTTACAGATTCACAAATAAAAAACAAATCTTATAAACTATATTGCACCAAACTAACTACGACACCCTAGCAAACCTTTTATTTGTGGCTAATATATTTTACAAGAACACTTAATCTACTGTAGAAAGGAAATGTCTATTTTTTACTAAATATGACAAAAGTGAGCTAGTTTGGAAGTTACATGATCCTACCGCTTGCTACTGACTCTCTTGACCAGCATGTCTGGCTAATTCCAATTATCCTTTCCTACTGGTAGACAAAAGATATCAACTGTCTCTTTACAAGTTACAGATAATGAAGAAGACCTTAAAAATTCAGGAAATTAGAACAGATTCAAATAATTAGTTGTTATTGTCAAATAAATTCTCAGAAGATGTGTTCTGCACCAATTCATCATGAGATTTAAATAATACTTCTTATTCAAATATTATTCTCTTTATCGCAAATGTCTGGTTTGTTATGCTAACGAATTTCAGGTACCTCACAGTGCCTCATTGCCAGCACCACTTTAAAACAGCAATAGATGTTGTGCACCATTAGCTAATCATCAAGTCTATTATTAAACAAATATGAAGCAGATGTGGCTCTCAATGTGTGACTACTTGTAAAACTCTTCAAATCCAAACTCACTTACACAGTCTCCCTGTAGTTTTACTCAATTGATTAACTCCAACCTGTTTACCACTAAACCACTCATTTAATTTAAAAATCCACTAAAACCTCATTAAAATGCATCATGTGCCCCCTTCTTCAGTCTTAAATAATTACCCGTGTCTACTATATCTTCTAATATCTTTCTTAATGAAAATCTCTAGCCCTTAGTAATTTAAAAGGATGTCAAGATGAGTCTTAATAAAAAAAGGAATGTTTTAAAAGGCATAAACAATGACAAATGTTTAGACAGTGGAAAATGAACAACTACTTTTCTGCTATCTGTCAGACTGGTGACTATCAGTCATCAAAATTAAGAATGGAAAAAACTCAAAAAGTAAGTGATTTAGTGCCAGATCTCACAAATAATTTGGTGCAACAAGTAACTTTTCAAGACTTAATGATACTCCGCAAAAACTGACTTACATTCTGCACAGCTGAGCATCACAAGATTTCATGTGAGGTGGCTGGCTCCCAGACTGGATCTAATCTCATTGACTCACACCTAGGCATTCCAGTTTGGTAGCTTAAAGTGGGATTCATAATAGCCAGCACATTGACCTCATTACAGAATTCTTAACTGATCATGTCAGCAGTAGCACATGCCTGGAGAGTGCTTACACAGAGGTTTGATAGGAGTCGTGTACAGAATATTTCTCAGTAACATTGGACTTAGGCTGCTCAGTCTGTCGAGATAGAAGCAGCTCTGGATATGCACAGAGTGCACATTTCTAGGTGTTTTTCTAGGCATGAGAGTTATTTTTAAAGGAAGAAAGAAAATTTGGGGGTAGATCCTATGCATCTGAACAAGCATTTCCAGGACCAAAGCTTTACTGTGAGCCCCATGTTCTACTGAAGTGGAGGCTTAAGCATTTACTTTTATGTTGTTGGGGTTTCTCTCCTTTCAGACATGAGGAAGTTCAAGAGAAAGATAAGAGAAAGATTGATTTGAGTTGAGCACAGTTTCTCAACAAAGGTAGTTCATTTCTCAAAGTGAGTAGTGGAAAGTTTTGCCTAGTCCAGAACAGCCATTGTACAAAGAATTTTGCTCCTCAGAAAGTCTCATTGACTCCTCCTTCTCCTTTTATTAAATTAAATTGATTTTTTTGTTCATATGTCTAGAACTATCATCCCAAATAAACTGCCTTCTTTTTAGGGCCACATTATGACCAACTTTTTCACCCTGTGCAAGGGAAAGACTCATTGAACATAAATACTGATGACTGAGGAATATTCTTTAAGAGAACTACCAGATACTAACAATTCTGCTTATGTTCACATCAGCTATCAAAGAAAGCCTAGTCCATGACAGAGCAGACTGTTTTTCCAAAGGTCCTGGGTAAGAAGCAGGATCCTCCTCTTGCGTGAGACCATTAAAGTGAAGAAAGGTGGTAAAGGATCAAAATGGCCTGAAAGCAGTATGGACTAATTTAGTAACTCTAGTACTTACTATCAGTAAGTACTAGCACTTTCTATCAGTGTCATCCAAGTAGATTAGTGATCCTGGCAAGCTGGTATTTTTGACTGAAGCAGCTTTTTTCTTGAAACCGACATTTGTTCTCAAAGCAGGAAGAAAATGCACAATGATTTCTTTGCTTAGCTGGTTTCGTGCACATTAAAGAAAAAATTGCTGTCTTGTTAGGAGATGTTAAAATGTGACTCAGTGGGTATTTAACAGGTCTTCTCACAAAGCTTCACTGTTTCATCTTTGCTCAGGTACTGCATATTGCACACAGTAGAAGTGTTTCGCGGTTTTGTATGTTGCACCGAGATGTATTTGCTGCAGGTACTGTGGCAGACAGTGTTAAGAAGATGGAGAAACAGTAGCTTTTAAAAGCTCCAGGCAGCCCCATAAGAGGTAGGACCATCTCTTTGTATCACTTCAGCTGGAACTACAAGTTTCAGAGCCAAAAGCAGAAGTCTGCAAAGGCATCTGGAAGCCTGTTACACCAGTCTATCCATGGCCAGGAATCTTGTTCTAGTCTTGAACTCCTTCCTTTTTTTTTCCACTGGCAGGAATAGGTGGCACTAACTCAAGGTCTCTTTGAGCTCTTGCAAAAGTGGCAAAGGCTGTCCAGTTTACATAGTGTGTTTAGAGTTCCAGAAAACTCCTGGCAAGGTCTTTCTCTAAAAGCTATTTAGAAAACCAAGCTTTTGGAGGGCATGAGGGATGGTCCTGCAATGAATTTATGACTAGTTAAATGATACTAAGAAAAGAGCAACATCAGTCAACATTCAGTGTAGAGGAAGGCTACCAGGCAAGACCATCAGAGACGTCTTTCCTAGGAACTGTGTTCATCGTGTTCATAAATTATCAGGAAATAACAATTTGAATTGATAACAATATACAACAGTTGATGGAAGGAAATGTAAAATTGTGAAGGTTTGCATAAGAATTTCATAATAGCAAGTGACAGAGAAAAAAGATTAAATTAAGTGGTGTTAAATTAAAAATAAGGAATAAAGAGAAAATACATCCCCTGAACTAAATCTTAGTGGAAGAAAAACAGATTTCAGAGCTACCAAAGGACAACTCTCTAAAATACTCACCAGAAATAAAGAATAAAACCAGAATGCTAACAACTGGTAGGGCCCCCAACATAAAAAAGACATGGACCTGTTGGAGAGAGTCCAGAGGAGAGCTGCAAAATTAATCAAAGGGCTAGAGCATCTCCCCTATGAGGACAGGCTGAAAGAGTTGGGGTTGTTCGGCCTGGAGAAGAGAAGGCTCCGAGGAGACTTAATAGCAGCCTCCCAGTACCTGAAGGGGGCCTACAGGAGAGATGGGGAGGCACTCTTTATCAGGGAGTGCAGTGGGAGAACAAAGGGTAACAGTTATAAGCTAAAAGAGGGTAAATTTAGACTAGACATTAGGAAGAAATTTTTCACTATGAGGGTGGTGAGACACTAGAACAGGTTGCCCAGGGAAGCTGTGGATGCCCCATCCCTGGAGGTGTTCAAGGCCAGGCTGGATGAGGATTTGAGCAGCCTGGTCTAGTGGAGGGTGTCCCTGCCCATGGCAGGGGGGTTGGAACTTGATGATCTTTAAGGCCCTTTCCAACCCAAACCATTCTATGATCCTATGATTCTATGAACTAAAACAAATAGGTATAAACCCTGTTGACAGTACAGTTTCAGCTGTGATATCCCTATCTCAAAAGAGAGGAAACATCTATAAAAGACAGGAAGGACAAGAAGGGTGGATAGGAGTATGGAATGGTTTCTGTAAAAAGAGTAACCAGTGAGGTTCTTTGACCTAGGAAGGAGATGAACAAGAGTTTGACAAGAATTTCTATAAAAGCATTAGTGGCATGAAGAACGTGAACAGGTACTGCTATTCACTACTTCATATACACACACAACTTAGGAGGAGCCAAATAAAATTAACAGTCAGTGAGCTTAAAATAAAAGAAAGTAGTCTCTTTTATTTAAGCAAAACATAATTAAATCATAGTACACACTGAAATAATTACATTAATAGAAGAGGAGTGAGGAAAAAAAACTGTGAGAAACAATCCTGCAAACAACAAGGTCACTGAAGAAGGATGAGGACAAGGTGCTGCAGGCACCACCAGAACAGAGATTCCCATGCAGCTTATGGGAGAGACCACCGTGAAGAAAATATTTCCCTGAAGCCTATGAAGGACCTCATGGTAGAGCAGGAGCAGTGTGAGGAGGAAGGAATGGCAGGGAGGAAGGAATGGCAGAGAGGAACTGCTGTGAACTGACCACAACCCTCCTTTCCCCACCCCACCTTGCACTGCTTGGGGTGTAGGGGCAGAAGTTAGAGGAGTCAGGAATAAAGAAGTGAAGTTGAGACAGTAAAGAAGGGTGTGGAAGATGTTTTAGGCTTTGTCTCTGTTTCACCGTCCAACTCTATTTTAATTGGTAATAAATTAAAACACATTTCCCCAAGTTGAGTGTGTTTTGTACCCGACAATAATTGGTAAGTGCTCTCCCTATCTTTATCTCAATCCATGAGTTTTTCCATCTTAATTTCTCCCCCTCTTCCCCCCTGTTGAGGAGTGATAGTGAGAGAGTGTCTGGGTGGCTGCCTTGCAGCTGACTAAGATCAGCCCATCAGAAGGCTCTACCAAGGCCTACTAAAAACATAGTCTAGATGCAATTTTCAGCTCAAAAAATGTTCTGAGATTGCAAATTTCCATAAAGTGAAAGATTATAAGGATTGAGGGATCAGTCTGTATTTCCTTGGTTCCTTTTCTTTATCCATAAGCAACAGCTACATGTCGTATCAGTGAAGAACAGGAAAATGGCCTAGCTGAACATATGGTGTGACCCAGTGAGACAATTATTAGGTAAAGACCTTGTATTTCAGCCTGGAATTATAAGATTTGCATTGCTATTTTATGCAATGCAAACTAGCAAGCTTCTCTGTCAGAGTTGTGGGAGTTTGAGGGAGGTTCAAAAAAAGTAGACAGATAATATCATAGATGAGTGCAGGCAATACATTTGGAACTCACTATGGTGGAGACTAAGTGATAAAAAATGAAAGTCGTGCAATAAACTAATGAAGAAGAATAATATGTCCCCACATGGATCTTCCTAAAGGAAGAGATACCCTGACTCAGGATCAGGTTTTTAACTGAAAGCATTTCCCCTCATATGCCATTTTTTTCTGCATAGCATGGACCACTAAGGCGCTACACAAGAAAGCACTGCATTGCATCATTCAGCTTGTCCACACACACAACATGGATCTGAGAATCCAATGAGGGCAGCGAATGGGTTGTCAGGAAAACCATCTGGGTGAAATACAAAGAAATTTTCTACCCTCTCTTAATAAAAAGAATAAGAACTAAGTCACCCAACATTCATACATAACTCTTCAATAGCTCACCTCCAAGTACTTCCAAAGAAAGGGGAAAATAAATCAGTAAAGAAACAGATTTCAATGTCGAGTATTAAAGGGATAATTATAAACAACAGCAAGGACTTTTTTAATTATGAAAAATACCATGACAGTATGCTTTTAAATTATATATAATGGAAAACAAGGTGAGTCACATAATCATACTTCTTTTGACACATAACAATCTTCATCAGCAATCTTCATCCTGCCCCCATGTCAAGAGTGTATAAAGGGGGCAGGCTCCCTGAAGTACGTGAACATGCATCTAATCTAGTACACTGAAAATCCTTATGCGCTCACTGACAGGAATTGCATCTTTTGAAACCACTCAACTTACTGTAGAGCAAGTGCTGCTTAAGATATTCTAAAATATTCACTGAAAATCTCTTAGTATATTTAAGAAAATAACATACAAGACTGAAGACCTGACAGATAGAATATTTATGATAAAACCTAAAATCCCTTCAGAATTTGTCAATTGTAACCTGGGAGAGCTGATGTGCGGTTTGGTGTTGTTCTGACTAGTTATACACCCTGTAAAGACAGCCAAAATACAATCACTGTTGCTGAAGCCAGAGTATTAACTTAACTTTAGGGATTTTTTGTCTGCTTTTCTGTTTGATTTTACTATTGGAACACAGTATAAATTCAAACACACACTCAAAAGACATGTACATTTACACACTTTTTTTGTCCCAAGCATAAGTCTGCAATATAGGAGTGGACTTTTATAATTTTACTTGTATGTTCCATTGTTTTTAGGTTCTTCTGCTAAACATACAGTGTACTCCAAGATCTCAGATCTGAAAACAGAATTTGTTGAGAAATTTAAGACTCCAAAGCAAATATATGTAATAAATGACCGCTATTTCTTTGAACCACGCAGAGCAAATCAGTGGAATATAACAGAAGAGTAAATGGAACCAAGTTGCTTGATATTTTTCAGGAATGTTTTTATTATGATAAATTAGCAGGATAATAGCATTTCATTTTTCAGAATACAAGCCAGCTAATATTTTTTCCTTTTCCTGATATCCCAGATTTAGATTACTGACATTTTTATAGGTGAATGTCCCAAGAGAAGGCAAGTAGTTACACTTTTCTACTATCATTCAATCAGGGCAACAGAGAAGAACTAGGAAAAGCTCATATATGCTCTTTAAAGCATTTTGTTCGTATTTCACGTGCTTTGGATGAGGCTTCAGGTCCTAGCTATACAATGAAGGTAGATCCCATGAGGATCACAGATGTGATGGTGATAAACTTACACTACTACATGCTTAGAATTTCTGATTATTGTATGCTTTAATGGAGAGACAGAGACTCAATTAATGAGTAACTAAATGAAGGGAATTTTTATTCTTTTCCTTTTTTGCTGTAGCAAAAGACAAAATTAAAAAATCCACTTGTAAGAGAGGTAACTATGAGTAATAAGCAAGGATGATAAATAAAGTTACTTATCCAGACATAAAATGTGTCCTTGGGAGAAAACAAAAGGGAGAAATAAAGGGCAAAATCAATCTTACAAAGTCTTTTTAAAAGGATGTTACTAAAGGCAGATCTTGATTTATTCAGAACCATATCAGTGTTAATGCCTAAGAAACTGTCTCAAAACTAAGAGACTGTCAATATAAGAAGAAACATTAAGCAACAGATGTCATTATGTGAAAGTCAAGTGACTCTGGACAGTGACGGCCCTAAAAAGAAATTCCACCTATAACTTCTGACTGGATTGTGGTTTAATCAGATTGACAGAATTTGTTCAGAAATCTAAACTTTTATAACACAAGATATTTCTTGCTGCTGGTATAGGAACCATGTTCAGACAAGATAGAGCCAAAAGCTTGCAGGGACTTCACAGCAGATTCATGACATCATTGGTACAAGCGGCAGTGAGCTGTTTCTCCACAAATGAGAAAAGACCTGTGTCAAAGGAAAAAGATGACCAGCCTTTATGAACTATAACTTCTGGAACAGGAAAAACTAAAATAAAAAAAATTTTAGACCTTTTTTTAAAAGTGTATTATCCTATTCAACATTTTTTATGTCCTCTTCTGGAAACCTATTTTACAAATGTTGTCCTCACCTTCCCTTCTTTGTCCTTCCCTCACCTGCTCCAACAATGGTGGAATTCCGAACACAGCAATCAAACTCCCAGATGAGTCAGATTTTCTTATTGTATTGTACTCACAAATGTAAAATAAATTATGTCATCTCTGTTCTCATTAACTATTGTCATGAGGTGTAATTTAAAATTTCTGCTTTTAATTTTTTTCTGTGACTATCAGAGAAGACTTCTGCGTTTTTTGGGTTTTGTTTTCATTTTTCCCCTACAGCTTACAAAATATTCTAAACACTACACTATAGTAATTTCTCACCCTCTAGATACTTAGAGAAATCATTCCAGCTTAGTATTTTAGCACTTATTTCTGTCTTTTGGATAGGAAAAAAAAAAAATCTATATTCTGACCACAAGCAATTCTCAGAATTACAAGGTTGTATTCCAGAGTAAAACCATTCTGCCTAATGCTGGAAACAAATTATTTCTAGACCTTTGTGTCAGGTTTGTTTTTTTTTTTTATTACGGTTATTTTATGTGTTAAGTTGACATAGTTTTTACTTTGTCTAAATGATATAGGATCCTAAATCCTACTTCCAAAATCACTTTGAGGTTAGTCCTACAGGGAGATTTAAGTATTGTAACAGGGATTTAGCTCAGTGTGCACCTATTGACAAAAATATCACAAAAGTAAGATAAATGTATTTTTTTTAACTGAGTATTTGGGACATAAACAAAGTTATGGAAAGCATATGGTTATTCAGGGAGTAGAATTAAAAATATGATATGTAAAAGACTGTGCCACTAACTTCAACAGCGTATACAGTGTTATGAAATCTGTTCTATTTTGGCAACTGATGAGTTCTGAAAGTTTCAGAGAAAGGAGAATAGTTCATTTTCAGCAGACACGGAATAATTTGTATCAATACTTTATGTCTTAATCTCTTCAGTTAGGTATGGTCTTAAACCTGGCAGAATGCAGTTTTAATGCTTCCCAAAATGCTTGGCTGCAGAGATAATTTGAATTCAGAGCATTTCTTTAGTCCTATAACTTCCAAACCGTTTTTAGATTTATGCAAAATTTTTGGCCACAAGAATGCTGTGTGGACCACTTCATTCACAGACATGTGTTAATATTTTTAAACTGGCCATTTTTTTTTGCTTTCTTGAATGATGTCTTGTTCTTGAGCTGTGCAATAGGGACTGAATGTTCTCTGCTATTTTTTCTCTATATTTTTTTAATTTTTATCCTGTTTCTTCTTCTTCATTTCGTTTCCAAGACTAAAAAAAAAAATCATTTTTTCAGTCTCTCTAAAGTGTTTTTCAATTCCCTTAACAGACTCCTCTTCACAGGCTTCTGCTTCATCTTTCAATGAATATCCTTAACTTTTGCAATATCCTTTTTGAGATGGGGAGACCCATATTGCTAGAAAATTGGGATTTTTATTTGAGGGCTTTACTGATAATTTTTTACAGTGGTAACATACTATCTATATCATCCTCTTTATGGGATTTAAAAGTTTTTAAAGACAAAAGCTGGGTAGCAATTGAAGATTTTCCTTGGACTGTCTTCTTGTGATCACTGGGTTTAATCACGAAAATCAGGTGGCTCTGAAAACAGGTGGCTCTTAGAAACACACAGTTAATTCTTATGGCTTGTAACCGTACTGTTTCATTAATTATATTCCATTTTGACTGTATAGATGCTTAAAAAATTACATAGGACCTCAGTCTGGAATCCCAAGATGCTGTGCTATCAACACCTACTGTCAGTTTAATCTCACCCTTTTCTTGATTTCTTTTGGCTGTTGTTGATCTATGATGTTACATTATTTTTCACATTATAACTATTTAATCTCTATAACAACCATTTTATATAACCTCTCTTGAATATTTTTGCAAGTCTCACTAAATTATACCTAGTCATTCTTCTCCTTCCAATACTTTATGCAAATATCCAAACTCAAATAAGGGACAAGTAATTTCTATTTGCATTAAAAAATCATGTGCATGAAAATCCCCTATCAGAGGATTATTTTAAACATGCTTTCATTACCAATTCTGGTATACAGGAATATAAGAGATGAGGGTGAGTGTAGGGGAGTGTCACTGAATGGGACTTCACAACAAACAGTGCAGATTTTAAGCACTTGGCTGACTCAGAAAGTCCTTCTGACAAAGCACTTACAAATTTCATCCTTTCACAGCTCTCACTCCGTGCCAGTGGGCTTTTGTAGCAGTAAATCATCTTCCAAAGGAAAATACCTAAACTCCAGATTTAAAGGATCAGGAAAGGTCAAATCTTTCAAACAAAAGTTGGGGACAGAAGTATTTCACTACTCAATTGCTTGCTACTGAATAGTTCAGGGAATGGGGCAGGTGCTGAGGTCTGGGGAAAGCTTCTGGTGGCACAGAGGAGAGAGACTAGCTCGAATCAGCAAAAGGAGGACCTACCGTACAGCATCTAGTCACATAATTCAGGAGACCTAGTGCACTTCTTCTGGCACACTTAGGCATCGAGTCCACCAGCCTCAAGCAGCAGGTAAGCTTCAAGTAATATTTGCAGATTCTGTGCTCTTGGAGCTCCAGTGTGGAGGAAGCAGCTTAATAACAAACAGAAAATTTCTAGTGGAACACAGGACCAAACTGAAGGCACCAGCTAAGCTTCCTGTTAGGATCTCCTCAGTACATTAAAGGCTTTTTAAGTTGTCATTTAGGAATGTAAAAATGCGACTGTTACTCTCAGACTAGTTTCAGGAAATTCCTGTGGCTTTGTAGCTAACTTTTTTTTTTTTTAACAGATCTTTCAGCCTTCATTGATTATGTATAATCAACGTAATTCTAGAGCTAGGGGAAGAATACGAACAGAAGATGCACAGAGAACTGTCCAGTGAGGCTGTCATTTTAAATAGTTTGTAAAATGTCTAGAAGAAGAAAAAAGCGGGAAAAATATCTTCCTCCAAAGAAAGCTTATCTCCATTCCAGGACTTTCCTGCAGTGCAAGCTTTTAATTTACTATGCAGTCAGCTCTTCATTTAATACAACTATCGCTTCAGGATTTAAGAGCAGATAAGGCTGATGTTGGAGAACAGTGCAAGAAGGAAGCACACAGGTATCCCAGAGACATTTTGTTTCGTCAACAAAGATTATTATGATAATTAATAATTATTCTGTGCCATTGGAAAATCCTACTAATTGGTAATCTCCTGTTTTAAAAGTCCTAATATTTTATTTCTGCTTATTGTTAACTACCAAGTAAAATGCTAATGGAAATGCAGACAACTGATATTTTAATAATCGTAACTGTAATCACATGAACTCTTATATAGCTAACCTTTAATTACAGTACTAGATGTAGAAAACTGGCTGCAATCAAAAACATAGGTTATGTGGGAAAAATTTTCCAGTATAAAACCCGAACTTTTAATATTTCAGAAGGAACAGGTTTAACAGATTTTATCTTGAACAAGACTGAAAATCCTATTTTGAGATGGTTGGTGCTGTATTAATGCAAGGGGTAGGGTTAGTAGCATGTGAGGAAAACAGAAAGGAAGTCAATTATTGCATTTACGGAAGTACACAATCCAGTAATCAAGTAACCAACTATTTAAATACCAATAGTTGAATAAATTAGGTGCTTTTGAAAAATTTACTCAAGTAATACAGTAAGTTATTACTAATATTATGAAATACTCCATTTAGGATCAGGTCTTCAGCTAGAGATCACACATCAGGATGTGAAAGTCCTTTTGTCTGGTCACCTTTAGGACTAGTTGCTTGAAACCCAAACATCTCATGCAGACATTTTTGCAGAGATAGTTATCTTCACTGTTGTATTTAAACACAAGATCAAAGTCATTTATGTTTATTTTTCTAACCATTGCAGGTAATTTCTAAAACAGCTGATATTTTTGTCCTTAAAGCAGAGTGTTTACAAGTTAAATAAACTTTTTCTTTCTTTTAAAACTGTCATGTACGTTCGCTCTGTTATATATACATATAAATACTACAGTAAGAATTCAGGGTCTGTAATTAGTAAACCTTTCTTAGCAACTTTCAAGTACTTGGTAGCAACTGGCTGTGTCTTGTTTCTGAATCAGAATGGTTAGGAGTGTTTGCTAATCTTCGTAGAAACATATGCCTTGTTGTATATGATGTTATTGATTAAAGGCCACTTGCTAAGTGCCATAAGGAAGCAGGAGGGAGTGCAAGTTAGGAAAAAAAATTAGAAAATTAGAAAAACAAAAGTACCAGTGACCTCATAATTGAAATTTAGAGTGTAAGATAAAACTGACTGGATAGATGGATGGAAGTTTTGAAAGGAGTGGCATGTTCACAAAGTCGCAATTTGTGTAAGTCACTAAAAACATGTGTGAGGTTTTAATCTTCTTGCTCTCCTCACTCCTAGTGTCTCATTTTGAGGCAGATCTTTATTTTTACCCTGGAGATCATGCTGAAATAAACTGCCAAACATCCCTTACACCTCCATGCCATCTAATTATAGCCTGTAACACTCGAGAATGCTGACAGTGCTGAGCTATTGACTCTTGACACTCTCTAAAGCACTTAATTATCTTTTCACACAAGCCCCTTTCAAACCTGTCAACTTCTTTGTATTGTTTGTGAAAAAAGTTGCATATTAAGATTTCAGGATTACACACCTGAAGTCAAACTTGCACATACACATGGACCATTAAAAGGAGAGTTTAATAAATGACAGGAAGCGAGATGGAAGAATTTGACTTGATAAGACTTCTCAAATAAGTAGAGGAAGAAAAATTTGCCTTTTACAAAGATTCCTGGGATAAATAGAAATAATCTGAAGTTTTTGACTAATTTCACTAAAGACTAAAAGGAAAAAACACCAACAGGTGAATGGCTTGTGTTATTTATTCTTATTCCATGAGATTAGGATCCAGACTTGGAACTTTATCTCTTTCTAGTGAAAACTGCACTTAGACATCCCAGGCCAAAAAGAAAAAAGAAGCTAAATTTGTAAATATCTCCTGTGTTCCCTGGAACCCTACTAAGTACTACTAAAATCTGAAGAAAGATTATTTATCTGATGAAACAATTATAGGTAATATATTCCAAATTGCATAAAAGTGTTTTTAAGCATTTCAGGAAGCTTTTCTCTCTAAATCTTTTGAGGTTATTCCTTAAGTGTCATTGGATAACAAGATGTCAATCATTATGTCTAAACTCATGTGATACTGATTGTGCCCATAAGTTGTGGTCACTTACACAGCATTTAAAGTAAGATAGCTTTCAACTACAACAGCTTGATGACTAGATGCGTGGAAGACAGATTTTACAACACTTGTGATTTCCTATAAAATTTGAAGACTTAAATTAATTCATGTGATTCAGCACCCTTCTACATGATTATGTAGAATTGACTTTAAGAGTGCATTGATTTTTGTATAGTATGTTATCTTGAAGAAAGTTACATGCATGTCACATTTAGTAAGCCATGTACTCACCAGGATGGTGAGTTAATTAATCTACTAGTGACAAGACTCTGAACACCAAATATATCTACAACATCTACTAATTATAATTTGTTCTCTTATAATAAAACAATTTTGAATAGTCAGCATGCTTGTGAAAAAGCAAGTAGTTCCAAGCATTTTCCAAATGGCAAACCAACAGTCTTCCTAAGTAATCAAATTTTTACATACAGGGAGTTCTTTTGGAACATAAGCACTAATAATTAATTCAAAAACATGATTTTAAGTTTAAAAAGAAGAAAATTCTGTTTCAAGGGTTCTGTAAGACATATTAGTATTTTCCCAGGTGTAAACGAGCAACTGATCTATTGGAAATAGAACATCCTTGAGAAGCTACAGCCTATCATGCCTGTATGATACCATGCACGTATCAGCTTCCTTTCTTTGTCACAAGACTTACCAATCATGCTAATTACGTATGTGTGAAATATTGTCTTATGACTGAATGTGGAGCACTCAAAAGTTGGCATTGGGAAGACTAACAGAAATAGCAGCTGCATACCTAACATGTAGAAGGTGTCGGGGCAGCAAGGTTATCCTGTGGTAGTAAAGTGACTAAATGCATGTGCAGACGAACTGAGTCAAGCTCATTAAGATTTTTGATAGGTGACACCAAATAGTGCATCCTAACAGGAAGAGGTGGAGGACATTAGCTAAAAAGGTTTTGTCTGGGTTTTTTACACTGGCTTAAAGTCTGTATGTGTTGAGCCATCCCTTCTGCTATGTACCTATGGAAAGCTAGCTAACGAAAACAAGTTACTAAGTTCAAATACTGATGCCCAGAAAGGGGGAAAGCATTGGACTTGAAACATCAGTGTAAATATTTCTAAGCGAAAAGCTTCTCCATGTGTTTCATGCTCCTCAATTTATTTGCACTAAACGTGAGGCAAAAAGACAGATAAGGGTACAAGAAGCAATTTTTTTAGAACATTTTAATTATACAACAAAATAGAGTATGATGTCCACAGCACCATCAGTACTTATAGTTTCTGCCATTTTAATCGTCTTTTGACCTAATAACCTAATGGAATCATATGTGCTCCATGAAATTTATTCCATCTCTTCATCTTACAGCTGCCTCATTCTTGATTGTGAACTCTCACAGAAGTTTTCTATCTTTCTAGTCTACTTTTCCCCCACATTTTCTGCAATTACTTCTTAAACTGTTTTGGTGACTTGGCAGGCTGCTCTCTTCTTACTGCTCTAATGATTGTTCTTTTGCACTGTTTCAGAGATTTACTGTACTGCTCCAGTGATTTTTTTTCCCCTTTAGCATCGTTACTGTGGCTTTACCTTTTGCTCTAGCATCAGTGATTGCTTGAAAAGTGTGTGGTAGCACACCACTGAACTATGAGATTTGCTTTCCCCAGCTTCTCAGGCAGTGAGTGATATTTTGTCAATCAGAGGACCTGAATTTCTGGTCGTTCCAGGTTAGAGCAAGCAGCAGCCTGTACAGGGCATGGATATGTGTATTATGTGGAATGGACATGCTCGTTGCTTTCTTCAAACCTTTATCTCATCCAACTGAAACTTGCTTAACTGTCCAAGTAAACATGGAAATTAAGATGGAGAGAAGGGGTTTGGAAGGCTTCACCCAATGTACAAAGAGAGGTTTTTCTTTGCAAAAATTTGACTGTAATGCAATTGTCTGGTTCCTAAAGCTCCTTATAATTAAATTATAAGCTATCTCTTATTTGTATTCAACTAGGGGAAGAAAGAAAACAAAACTCACCTTTGTTTTATGGTTCTCCAACCATTCACTAGGGTCTATACATCGTAATTCAATTATAAGCAAGAACCACAGAATTCTATATCACAAACTTTTATTTTAAAGGGTTATACGTTATACATTCTCTATAAATATTTGTTGTGCATCAAACTTAGAACGTTCTACTTAATTATTTTCCTTCTGTAATTACCATGTAAATACATCCAGAATTTGAGCCTTGGGGAAAAAATAAATTGGTTACCTCTTTTCCTGTATTTTCAAAAGACATTTAAGATATCTTTCTTATAAAATTAAATTATCTCCTTTTTACTTTTCTGTACTCCGTAAATCCCTCTAATCCTATTCGTAAAGTAAGCTGAAAGATCAGTTAGTGACAATGTTCTTCCACTTCTAGAGAGTAGATTGCACTTGAGGCTATTCTGGTTTTCAGTAGCCCAAATTAGAATCATAGGATCATAGAATGGCCTGGGTTGAAAAGGACCATAGTGATCATCTAGTTTCAAACCCCCACCATATGCAGGGCCGCCAACCACTAGACCAGGATGCTCAGAGCCACATCCAGCCTGGCCTTGAATGCCTCCAGGGATGGGGCATCCACGACCTCCCTGGGCAACCTGTTCCAGTGTGCCACCACCCTTTGGGTGAAAAACTTTCTCCTAATCTCTAACCTAAACCTCCCTTGTCTTAGTATAAAATCATTCCCCCTTGTCCTATCACTACCCACCCTCGTAAACAGTCGCTCCCCTTCCTGTTTACAGGCTCCCTTCAAGTACTGGAAGGCCACAATGAGGTCTCCCCGGAGCCTTCCCTTCTCCAAGCTAAACAAGCCCAGTTCCCTCAACCTTTCCTTATAGGAGAGGTGCTCCAGCCCTCTGATCGTCTTAGTGGCCCTCCTCTACACCCGCTCCCAGAGCTCCACGTCCTTCCTGTGCTGGGGGCCCCAGGCCTGGACACAGTACTCCAGATGGAGCCTCACAAGAGCCGAGTAGAGGGGCACAATCACCTCTGTCTCCCTGCTGGCCACCCCTTTTTTAATGCAGCCCAAAACACAGTTGGCTTTGCGGGCAGCAAGCACGCACTGCCAGCTCATATCCAGCTTCTCGTCCACCAGGACCCTCAAGTCCTTCTCCACAGGGCTGCTCTCAAGGAGATCTTCCCCAGTTTGTATAAATACCTGGGGTTGCCCCGACCCAAGTGCAGCACCCTGCAGTTGGCCTTATTAAACCTCATTAGGTTTACATGGGCCCACTTCTCCAGCCTGTCCAGGTCCCTCTGGATGGCTTTCCTTCCTTCCAGTGTGTCGACAGCACCACTCAGCTTAGTATCATCCGCGAACTTGCTGAGGGTGCACTCGATGCCATCGTCTATGCCATTGATGAAGATGTTAAAGAGCACTGGTCCCAAGACAGACCCCTGAGGGACACCGCTCGTGATTGGCCTCCACCCTGACACAGAACCACTAATCATAACTCTTTGGCTGTGTCCAGCCAGCCAATTCCTAATCCATTGTTCTCAGTCTTCCATAAAAGAACACAAAGCTCCTTTCAACAGGATTTCACATAACATTTTTTTATTTGGTACTTGTGGTCATTTCAAAACAAAAACTCTGAATGCAATAATAATTCAAACCTGAAAGACTCTGTAATGTATTACAGCTACCTTGGTAAGATTCTTACTATGTGTTTAGTAAAATGAAGACAGAAGACACAAATTTTCATCAGTGTTTCTAATGTTAATTCATAAAGAGAAACACATTCTTAGGGACATAAATCCTATCCTGTGCTGTATAGGAGAAATGAGACAGAAAAGAAAGTCTCCTTCTCTGGAGACATTCAAAGCCCACCTGGATGCGTTCCTGTGTTATCTGATCTAGGTGTTCCTGCTCCGGCAGGGGGATTGGACTAGATGATCTTTCGAGGTCCCTTCCAATCCCTAACATTCTGTGATTCTGTGATTCTGTGAATAAGGAATGAAAATTGTCTGCACATCTGTGCAAATATTACACAAGTTTAAAGGCAGAATGATATTAGAACAGCAAAAACAAATCATCAGCTTTACCCATTTTTTATAAAATTTAAAACACCTTCTCTCACTTATTTCTAAGAACAAGGTTATCTCAACATTACAAAGTAAACAGGAAGAAAAAGGACACTTTGTCCTTACATGCAACTGAGATTTAACCAAAGACATCACAAGGAAGCACTCGTCTTCCCTACAGCCGTCTACAAGCAACACTGCATCCTACAGCATGATTAATCTCACTTTCCTGCTTTCTCTTTTCTCCACGACTGCAACCCATCTGGTGTAGAATAAGAAACACTACACTCTCGTGTCAATCTTAAAGCCTCAATTTGAACTCTATGTCAGGAGATGCTCAGTTTTTTCATAGATTCACATGGTGTCCTTTTTTTTTCCCTCTATTCTGGTAGCCTGTTGAGCTGTCCTTACTTTAAAAAAACACCAAACAAACAAAGAAACAAAAAAAAAGTGTTTGCAAACTGGAAAGAATTAAAAGAAATACAAGATAGATAGGGACGAATTTATTAATATCTGTCTCGTAGTAGAAGACTAGACAAGTTCAATCAATTTAAGTTCAGTGCAAGGAGATGTAACAATTCAGCTCTAAGTAATCAATGAGAAAAAAAAATCATTTAAAAAAATTGAACTGTTAAAGGCATAGCAGGAAATGGAAACTGGAAACAAAAACTACTACAGATATAGTATTTCTATAGCCGAGGTAATTAAACAGCAGAACATCTTACATTCTTTGTCAGCTGATATCTTTACATTAAGCCTTGATGTTTCTTCTAAATGCCATGCTCTGGTCCAACAGGAAATTACAACCTAGGAACAGAAACCACTTGAGAAAATTCTGCTGTTTATCATTGTAGCATCTTCTGGCCTTGAAATCTATTATTTTACTTTCCATCTACTTCCCTTAACTATATTATGTTGCTATGCTTGGGACAGCTGAGCAATACCTCTTATGAAGAGATAGTATTAGCAATGTATTAGATGCATTATGCATAGTTTCAGATAACCGGGGGGAAAAGGAAAGGAGTCAGCAAATTTTGAACATAAACAGGGTGCCCGCAGGTGTTACAATAGTCTATGTGCAGTGAATGTGACTGCTCAATGGAGTTTAGGAGAAATGACAGAGGATACAGACAGAGACGCTCAAGATCTCTATTTACACCGCCTCATACACTGCATGGTTAATACACAGAGGCGTGTGCCCCTCTGCAGTTTCTACAGTACTTCTACCCCACAGATAGAAAACAAATGTCATGAGAAAATTTGGGTTTCCCAAATTAGCTTTCTTTTGACCACTGACAATGAAGATGTATTTCCACATAAATTTTAAAAAAGATAAATCTATTCATATCCTTCCATGAACAGTAACTCTGCATGTTTCTCTGACGTATTTTATTGCATTTCTCTTCTTTGTACAACATTCTTCCTTCGATTCCCTTAAGCATTCAGAACAGCCCAAGAAAAACAAATAAAGATGAATACTAAGGAAGAAGACGAAGACCAGACCCTTAGTATGGTCTTAGTTTGCAGTTTAATGCACTTATGAAAAGGATAATTGTCTATTTCTTCTGGGGTCTGTTGCTTTTATGCTATATTTAAATTAATTACATATGGAAATACTGGTACTCCAAGACACAACTGTGATTTTCCTAGCATAAATCTTAATAGAAACTCAAGATTTATTAGAAGAGACAAGGGGACACTTTTTTTGCAGCTCTTCCTCATTTTAACTCTAAATATTGGCCACAGAAAAGAAACATACTTCAGTTTTGATCTGACAGAAAAAGTTTTCAGGGAAGATATTTGAGTGCCAAGGTTCAAAAGCATGCACTTTACTCATTCATATAATATATTAAAACACGCAAAAGAAGAATACAGTCATTCATATTTTTGTTTGCTTAAACAAATGAATGTTAGTATTATTTTGTACCTTACAATGCATTTTTTTCTTTTCAATCCTTTACATTTTGTTCTAAATTTTGAATCAGTACCTACAACATTCAATGATGTAGTTGCAGCAGGATAGAAAAATTTAAAATATTATAATAATAAAAACAATTAAATCAAATCACAGATAAGGAAAGACAGAGTTTAGGAGGGAGATTCCTATCCCAATTCCAAACAGAAAAGTTCGCATAACCCTCCTTTCTTCTCTGAACTTAGTTTTTCTTTAATAAAAGTGTCTATAAAATACTTAGTATTTTACCTATTCCTACTCTTCAAATGAATTACAACATTACAAGATTCAGAAGTAGATTTCAAAAAACTGGGAGATGAGCTTTTCCAATTAAAATGAAATACAGGTTAGCACATACATCATGTGGTATATTTAATACATAGTTTTGTGGCTTTAAAAAGGGAGGGTGGTGTAAATTTTAACAGGGTAGTCATGCATTCTGAGTGTAAAAAAAGAACAACCAAAAATTGTCCCTGTCCTTAAGTTAATTGCTAATTCTAGAATTGACATAGTTCAAGGTGAAATACCCGGTGGGTGTCTGTCAACTACTTTCAATGCCAGTATGTGTTAATTCTTTGAAATGTCATGTTTCAAATAGAATTCATAAAAGTAGGGAACGTTAGAATCCTTTTTTTTTTCCTTCTCTAGGAACATGGTATTCTAGAAATACTCCAGGAAAGACTACTCCTGGTGAGAATTTCTTCTATTACTACACTTAAATATCAATTAAATTTGAAAAACAGATTACAAGCACAGAGAACCATTGTAACCACGCACCCCAGTCAAACTCTTAAAGGTGTGTGTACATGTATGGTTTTGTAAATATTTGTTTCTCCTTATTTTTTGTCTACTCACTCTCATTTTTAAATCACAAAAAATGAACACACTATATTTTCTATAGTTAACTACTTTCAGTCTTTTAATTAGGTAACGACACTGCAGAGGTGTGTCCTTGATTGTTATACAGAAAGAGCAAAGTAAGTTTTTGGTTTAGTATGGTGTAAGCAAGAATTCCTAGAATAGAGTTATTAGCAAAGAATGAAATTATTAGATAGTGTTACATGCAATAGCACTTTCCAAGGAGATTAAACATACAATATGCTGATAACATGCAAGCCAGTGAAGATTGTTATTACATATCTTTTCTGTCAGTATATACATGTTTATGTTACTACCAGTGAAGCTCTGGTTGAAAAACTGAGAGAGGAAGTGTATTAACTGGAGAGGATACTCACTATTCTATGATTTACTAGGATGTTTTGGTATTTTCAGTTATGCTAATTCTTAATAGCAAATAAGCATTCATTATTTCTCTCTTGCCGCTCTGGTCCATATAAGATATTTTTAAAAATTCAGTGGTTGTGCATCAAAATAAAGTCCTCAAATGGTCCAGAACAAACAAGGTAAGATATTCCTAAAATCTCACCACTTGTTTTAAGAGATAAAAAGCTTCGTTTTCCAAAAAGTACCTCAAATTTTGAATATACTGGTCTATTCTGGTCTATTCTTAACAAAATGTTAACACAATAAGTGTAATAAATTGGAAAATAGACTATTATGAATACCGTATGTAGGTGCTTTTAGTAACTACAGTTCACATCATCTTTTTAATACCGTGACCCATCAAAACCAAGTATAAGTATATAGTGAGAATATGTATAGAGTGAAAACCCCCATACATAATTTTATAATAAATCACCACAAATGCATCGATTTAACACCATCTGCCATTGAAACCACTTCATATTAAATGTAAAATATTTATTGCCTTTAAATACTGTTTTTAAGTTCAAACACTATAGATTGTAAAGCCATCTTGTATGATCACCTTCTATAGAAGAGTCAGGAGCTACATTAACAGGCTGCTCTTTCACTCATAATGTATATAGTGCAATTATGCTGAAATACATATTATTAAAAATTTTTTTAACCAGTGTTTTTTTAAAATTACATTTATTGGAGTAGCATTTGATAATATACAACACTATAAGAATCAGTTTCACATTTTATTTGAGTTGCAAGTGCTATGGAACAAAAGGGAAGAACAATTTTTGTCTGGAAATTCTGTGACACTGCAGCAAATTGGTATTACCACTAAGAACGTCCGATTCTTTGGTATGGTATGGTATTAGTAATTAATTAGTCTTTCATAATTTCAAATTAAAACATATACAAACAAAACCAATGTAAGGAATCCTCTTCATCAACTTTGAGACAAATTGCTATAACTTCACTGGACTGGAGTAATAACATCTTTAAAATCACTTGCAGAGATGTCCATTTCCTCTTTCAAAATTTGAAATTGAAAAGTTTTACACATTTCACTTTGTCATCTTGCACAAATGACAAAGAGTTTCCTTCTCTTCATTACATAACATCAATCCACAGTTAATATTAATCTTGGCTTGTGCATTTGAAAGTGTGTAATTTCTGGGTGAGCATCTGATTACAACTGCTGTCAACCAAAACCCATTTTTTTAATATATTTGCCTCATAACATCATGATAGGTTTGCTCAAATGTGCCTTCCACCCCATTGTGCCCAAAAGCCATTTCATCTCCAGTTTCTACGGCCCTGTTGCTTTTAAAGCACAAAAAAAAGGACACAAAATACCCTGGTACAACTCTTACTTCTCCATCTGTGTTCAGGGGATATATACTGTTACTATGAGAAATTTGTTGCTTTATTTCAAAGTACAAGGCATTTAGTATGAATTAAATATTTCTTGAAAATGGTGATCCGTAAGCAGAATGTACAATAGTCTGACTTTTGACACGCAATTTATGCTCACTTTGTTTCCAAATGACCTTTGTAACTCAATCATTCTGCCACTCATGAATTATGGAGCCATTAAAGCTTATGTAGGTAAGATATTTTACATGCTATTCTTATATATAGATTCAGATGGCAACATTAGATTTAAATAGCAAGGTCTGGATACAACTTTCAACACTTCCATTGCTGATCAATTTCTTTGACCATGATTTTTGCCAAGGGAAACTTAAAAATGTCAGATCACAGTTTGTGACTTAACCAACACTCCTTCCCACCCTGCCTGTTCATTCGAGATTTTAGAAACTAGGATCTGTCAATGTGCACAAGGTTAGATGTATGCAGAAGGGCAATCTTATGAGTGTAAATTCACTTTTAATATAGAAAAAAAAAGACCATTCAAGCCTTTAGACTGCATTATTTTTGTCTCCCCAGAATTTGTAGTCTTGACAATAGGAGTTCCATGAGATATCTGTAAGGGATAGACGAGAGATTTATTTCTCGGTCTGCCCTTAGATCTTTCGACTTTCAAGATTATGGTCCTCAAGGCCTAATACAACACATGTTTCAGCTACTAAAAACATATCTGTGTTGATTAATGTCTGGGGTGGGAGTTTAATCTTAAAACAACAGTGAGCTTGGTGGTTTTTACTCTAGCTTGTGTGTGTCTCTGGAAATAATCATCAACACTGCAGTGAGAGAGAGCAGAAAGTAAATACTTAGAAATCCATTTGTTGACCTGAATTACTTCCAGATTGTCTGAGAAGCAGTAAAAAGCCGCCTTTGTATTTATAATCCCATTTCCTGTTATTGTCCACGTGCATCTAGATGGTTCCATGATGACTGCAGAAGAGAACCTTGAACAGTTTGTACTGATTACATTAAGTGAGAGAAGAAATTTATTTTAACAAGGGTCCTTCAAGAGTTGCTCTAGGTCTTGTTTTATTGATCAATATATGAATGAGCTTGACTGATATGGAGAGAGAATATCTTTTTAAGGCTAACCCTCAGAGCTCGTCCCATTGCTATTCCTAAGAAGATATACAAGGTCATGCAGTTGGGTACTACAAAATTAATTTACAATACAAAATACTATTTTGCTGTGTCTTTCACCTCATTTGTGCTATTTTAGCTCCCAGTTCTATAACAGCAACAGAAGTAAAATTTGTGAATGTCATTTTTGCATATGTAGCTTTAATTTCTGTGGTTTTAAGTCCACATCTCCCTTTCAATTTAAATCAAAATTAAATAAAATATATAAGTAAGAAGCAGATAGTTATTCTTTAATACAGGTCTTTAATTGATTCTGCTCTGATCTTTGAAAAAAAAAAAAAAAATCAAGAAATGATATAAATGTAAGGCTGCTGGCAAAACTGCCTTGCTGCACAAAGCCATGTAACTAGAAGGAAAGGCTGAAAGACAACCATCTACAGACTTCATTGGATTTTTATGAGGAAGGAGCTCTGGGTATGTTTAATTAAAAAAAAAAAGGGGGGGGGAGAGGGAGGAGAAAACAAAAACACCAAAGGAAGAAAACTCATACAAATTAATGCTTTGGGGATTTGAGACCTATTTATAAGAGCCAATCTTTTCAAGTGAGCACAGGAGAGGAAAAACATCTTGTTTTCTCTAGATAATTTCAGTATGGTTTTGCAGTATGATAAAGGTTTCCTCTTGCAGGTGAAAAGTGGTTTACTGCACCTGACAAAAGTCCCTCTTCTTCCGGGAATTTAAAAAACCAAAAAAATGTAATATACATCATCAAATTAATACTTGAGTAAATTCTGCTTTAAAAGTAGCTTGTCTCCAACCATTTTTGTCAAATTATGGCAATATCCCATTTAAAAGCTGTACAAAAAATTATTTTCCAGTACAGCTATACCATAAATAGTTATAAAGAAGGTTCAATCACTGGAAGCTTCTCAAACTTAAGTACTTACATGTCACATTGATCATGGCATCCAAATTATATTCTTCACAAAACACAGGTTCAGGATGACCTCTGGATTGCTGTTACTAGATAGTTAATAAAAGAAAACTTCACTGCCATATATGCAATTTTATATATTAACTATGAGAAAATATTTTCAGTGGAAAGAAGTCTGAAAGGCTATATGAGCCAAATTTCTTTATACAGAGAATGTGTCTTCTTTTTTTAAAGCACATGTCTATGCCTGATAAATAGCATGGACCAAGCACAGTAGTGAGTTCAGTCCTGTACACTCAAAGCCACATTCCTTTGATCCCACTTTTGTTTTTGATAAAAAGAGAAGTGTAACTGAAAAATCAAATACAAAATCCAGCTTCATTTCTAACCTCCTCAGATCTGTGCAGTTTTCTTATCTGACCAGGAAAAAACAAGCAATCCCTGTTGATTAATCATCGCAATTGAAATGGATTTTAAGAATGCCACCTGAGAGGTGAAATTGCTGACACCTATTTCTCTCTAGCATCGAAGCTAAGTATGCAACTTCTGTTATGTATTTGGACAGCTGGTTGTGCGTGACAGAACAGTGAGACTAGCTTCAAAAGGGTCAAATTTACTGATAATTTCTTCCCTAGGTAAGGGTGGTTTGAGGAATTGTAAGAGCTGTCTTAGTACGAGGAAAGGTGAAATAGCAGTGATTACATAGACCTGTGTAGAAACAGGTGACCTATCCCTTACGGAAAGCAAATCTTGTTTTAAATGGCAATCCATAGAGCTAAATTCGTTCAAATTACAGAATGCAATTCTTTACAGAACAAAATATGCAAATGATCGACTTTCTGCTCAGGTTATGCTTGGCATATCTTATTCTTTCTGCCAGAAGTTCATGGCCAACTTCATAATTTATGAAGTGCTGTGATTTGAAGAGCCAACTAGAAGTAGCTAGCTGAGACTGACATGAAGTAGTCACTCAGGACTGTGAGGTATGAGCAATCAGTTTGTAAGGAACAGCAGGACAGCATGGATGCTGTACATGTGTGATTATGAATGAACTTTCGCTAAATGCAGAGATACAGGTTTTGATTTTTTGATTAAAGGTAAACAGAGCTTTTAAAATCCCTATTCAATGAAAATGTTTAATCTTTTAAGTGTGAGAGCCTCTCAAAGACCATTGATGAATGCCGTTAACAGGCAGAATGGAAAAAAACCCCACAGCAAATGACCTCAGTTAAGCCTGCCATCAGCTTGAAATTGTGGCATACTTAGAGACCTTCTTCCTTGTGTAATATTTTGCCGTTGTTCAAGCAGATAAATAATATATCATAAATACATATGATATAAATTACTTCATAAACAATGTATGAGAGTTTGCTTACCAAGATTTTCCTACCTCTCACAACTTTTTTTATCAGACTTTATACTGACATGTTGGATAAGACAATTAATTTCAGCACAATGTTTGCAAACCCTCTTCCTGCAACCATAGTCTTGATATGCCATTTAAAAATAGGTAGGAATAGCTATTTCTGTCTTACAAATAGTCACTAAGAGTCTTCCTTAACAAACCTTCAGTAATTTTCAATAATCCAATTGAAGCCCCTCTTTCAGTATTCATGCATAACAGTGGGACCTACAGACCGCCAGAGAGCACCAAGCAGATTCAGTGCAGTGCTGTCTCTCCACCTCTCTGCCACCAAGCCCATTGTACTTGGAAGTATCTCAATAACTGCTGTGTTTAGACTAGTGTATCACTGATCAACTGTTTGTTCAGTGGAGAAAGTAACTGGAGCTACACCCTAGGGACGGCAGGAAGGAAATGAATTTATTTACCTATGTATATTTATTAGTTTAATACGAGTGAATAAATACTGTCTCTTTTCTATGAATCCAGCTTTCATCATTACACTGTTTTTGTACTTGTGTGTTTCTTCTCAACTGAAAAAAAAAAAAGAATAATTCCTGAGGTGTACTGCTTTTCTGAGGAAGAAAATTAACATTTATCACAAAAAAAAAAAAAAGCGGCTAAATGTTTGAATGGAAAAACTACTTACAGAAAAAGCAAAAATATTTTACATATTGGATACACACAGATGCAAGAAAACTCTCCTAATTTATACCAGCTCAAAGATCAAGCTGCAACTGATGTTTAATGACAGCATTGCCTCCACAATTTTATTGATTTTACTATGAAGACTGACAAGAGTAACCCTCATGTGGCTACAGCATAACTTATCTTGAAAAAAGAACTGTATGGTCTAGTTGTTTTTACATAATTCACAAGACTATATGAAAATCTGCAGCAATGACTACATAAAGATCATATTAAAAACTTAGACTAGAAAACTCTTTTTGAATAATAAACAGGAATTATTCTCAGCAAATATAGTTTGTCCCAGTGATTTTTCTCTTAAACAAAATAGTAAAACTTTTATTCACTCCCCAATACTTCACTGAGAAGCCCAAAATAATGTAAGAAATGCCAGAATGTAGGATAGAATGTAATACAGAAAATGCATGTCTTTATTAACTCTCCTAACTTGTTTCATAGTTCTAGACTAAAATCTGATCTGTGGAAAACCTGTGCAGACCTGACTAAATATTTTTTCAGTGATGGAGACAAAATGCTTAGAGACTGATTAGAAGTGCTTTAGAGACTAGGTCCAGAAAACATGTATTAAACTAACTGATTTTGAACCAGTGGAAAACGACTCTGAAGCAGACAGATGAGGTAATAAATTTCAAGGAGTAAAAACGGATGCAGAAGAAAAGCAGTCCTCCTATGTCATGAAGATAGGAAAAAGCTGTATGGTCCCTCCTTTTCTGAATAGACCACATGGAGGAGGAAGTGAGCAACTAGGACCCTTTTGTTCAGGGACAAATGATTCTGCATTTTCAGATAAAAAATAATATTTTTTTAAGTTACTTGAGAAAAATTACACCTTTCTCTTGGTTTTTATTAAACATAGAATCATAGAATTATAGAATGGTTTGGGTTGGAAAGGACCTTAAAGATCATCAAGTTCCAAACCCCCTGCCATGGGCAGGGACACCCTCCACTAGCCCAGGTTGCTCAAAGCCTCATCCAGCCTGGCCTTGGACACCTCCAGGGATGGGGCATCCACAGCTTCCCTGGGCAACCTGTTCCAGTGCCTCACCACCCTCATAGTGAAAAATTTCTTCCTCATGTCTAGTCTAAATTTACCCTCTTTTAGCTTACACCCGTTACCCCTTGTCATCTCACTACACTCCCTGATAAAGAGTGCTTCCCCATCTCTCCTGTAGGCCCCCTTCAGGTACTGGAACATCTATTTTTATTCTGACATTGATATGTCTGTGCATGGAGATAGATGTGTGCATATCTCTGTGAGAAAAAAACTCTTTAACAACTTCCTAAAAACGTTTTCTGCATGCCAAATTCCATTAAGTGATTTAATAGGCTTTTGTGTATTAAAGATATTATTCTTAATCCACTACCATCGCTTTGATTCCAGTCTTTGTTGTCTTACACAGTAAAGAATAAAACTCCAAAGAAAGTAGTATCAATGACGGAAAGTAGTAAACCAGAGTTCCTGTAAGTGCCTGAACTCTTTCTTTAACATGTATCAAGGGATTTTCACTGGTTACCTCTTCAGGTAAACTACCATGCATAGAAAGTTCGTGTGAGTCCTAGAGACATGTATACTTCACCTAACTGGGTCAACACACTGGGTTGCCTAAAACACTGGCTGAGTTCTTAACTTTCTTGTGAACTTAGGATTCCAAATCCCCTATAATGAGTCTCAATACAAATTTATGCAAAATAAACTCAACTTCGCATCATTATATGTTAATTTCAATTTGCTTATTTAACTACTTTGAGTGCTCTGATTTATTGATTAGATTTTTAATTATGCCTTTTCCTTCTGTAGGTTAATCATATCTGTGTTTAATTGTCTACTTGCTTTTTAATAAATCCTTGGAAAATACACATACTGGCTTACTCCACTAAACTGCAACACAGGTTACAAATTGCGGGCACAAATTCACTCAGATATTTGTATTCTTTTAGGCCCTGTTTCCAAATAAATATCAAAGTGGAACTGCAACTGATTTAAGGAGAAATCAAGGAAAAGCACTGCCAAATGAACTGGAAAGCCATCATCACATTTTCTTTCCTTAATCAGTAGAAGGAACTGTTAAATTTTTTAGACACACCTTTTTAGATATCAGCTCTGAACAACCTGAGATGACTTCTCAACCCTGAGAAAGACATGTGAGATTAGGTTTACACTTGGAGACCTTAAGTTTGCTCTTACAGTACTGCAATAAATCTTTCCAGGGGTCTGACAGTTGAACTTGACATAGTCCTGTGAAAAAATACGAGGTCAGATTTGCTTTGAGGCTTAGTTGTTTTTGGGAAATACTGTGCTTTTAGGTGGAAGGTGGGATAAACAGTGACAGGTCCACTCAGTTTCCTCATCTCAGAGCACAAGCTGACTTTGATACCAGAAAAGAGTGAACAATTTGCAAATTTTAGAGATATTTAGAGATTCTTACGTCCAACAAGACAGGACCAGTACTACTCAGCCCTACAATTCTCTTCCCAAAGCTGCTACTGCCCAGCTATTTGTGTTTAAGGATGAAAGTAGAGATGCTGAATCCCATCAGCAGCTGCTGCCTGTGACATGCCAGCTCAGGGTGGCAAGAGCCTCTGCCACCTTCGCAGAGCCAGCCCAGCATCAGCCCTGGTCTCCAGCCAGCACTGCTAGAGAGAGGAGTCTTTGATTTTAAATCCCTTCACCAAATGCCACCTCTGGCACATTTTGACTCTGGGCAATTGGATTACGGAATAAGGCCCAGCTCCAGCCTTTGCTGCCATGCCATTTATTTAAACAGATTGAACCTGAGGTAGGAGGCTAGGAGAGAACCTTACAAAATCTCATGTCCTTGGAAACTATTTCTTCCTTCCCTCCCTCCTTCCTCTTGTTCAGAGAGTTAAAACAAGCAGACAAACAAACAAAAACAAACCAAAGAAAAAACAAAATCTAAAAACACTGTTCTTAAAAGGGAAAAGCAGAATTTCTGAGCACTCTAGTAAGTTCTGGGACTTGGTTAGAGCAAAGGACCTGAACACAATCAAAGGTATTACAGAATTGTTGGCAGTAGCTGAGTAGCTATAGGTAGCAAAAGCTCAGTCTTTTTCCTTTGCCATCTGTTACGAGTCCAGAGGAGAACCGTCTCTTCCTCAGCTGCACCAGAGAAGAAGGTCCTGTTGCAAAGTGCTGCCTGTGGCTTCTTCTGTGAAATGGCAGTCATTTCTACTGGGCTAAGTCTGTCAATATCCTGGCTGATAGCATGCCTGAGGCAGATGATGCCAAACAGTATTGGCCACAGTGGAGCTTTGGACAAGCTGCCTTTTTGGCTTGAGTTCTCTCTTTTTTAATGTTTCTTTCTCCATTTTGAAAGCTGGTGGAAAACAACTCAAAAATGGACAAGTATATGAAGAAGTGTTGATGTGCAACCTGCTGACAATTGACCCAAAATGGCACTGCAAGGGACATAAGTCTGTGTCTTGATTATCTGAAGCCATCAGGAGAAACTAGAATCTGACACAATTATTAACAGTACCAACAACTGCTGCCTTCTTAGATGAACATAGAATCACAGAAACATAGGATGGTTAGTGTTGGAAAGGATGTTAGAGATCATCAAGTTCCAACCCCCCTGCCATGGGCAGGGACACCCTCCACTAGACCAGGTTGCTCAAAGCCTCATCCAGCCTGGCCTTGAACACCTCCAGGGATGGGGCATCCACAGCTTCCCTGGGCAACCTGTTCCAGTGTCTCACCACCCCCACAGTAAAATGTTTCTTCCTAATATCTAGTCTAAATCTGCCCTTTTCCAATTTAAATCCACTACCCCTCATCCTGTCACTGTATGCCCTTGCAAAAATTCCCTCCCCAGCTTTCCTGTAGGTCCTGTTCAGGTAGTGGAAGGCTGCTATAAGGTCCCCCTGGAACCTTCTCTTCTCCAGGCTGAACAACCTCAATGATCTGTAAGAAAAGTCTAATCAAATAGAAAGCTGAATATGGTATGCAAAATGGGAAATTAGAAAAGCGAGTAAGAATAAAAGAAGCAAGATATTTATTGTAAGTTTTTATTTTACCATACCCAAAAGTTAATGTTGTAGAGTGCATCTTCAGGATGCTCTTCAGTGTCAAGGAGACAAGACATTCAAGACTTCTTTTAATTCTGTTTAAGTATTTATATGTAAAGTATGGGAAATTCTGCCTGATATTTGATAGACTCCAACTACCCTCCACTTGCAACAAGTTCAGAATTTCTCAAGCTTTCAGGCTGGAAGTGTATTGAAGGGTTGGGAGACTGGAAAAGCTCCTATGGACCTAAGAATTAAGACTAATTATGTCAGGTATTGGCAGATGGAAAGAAATACCTAAGAGATCTTGTCTTTCCAGACCTACATATATCTTTAAAAAACTTCTGTGTTTCTATTCAGTGTGAAACTATAAGTTTGTAGATTTTCTTATACATCTTCCCAAATGTATGCCTCCTTAAAAATAAGCATTTAAACATACTAACAACATTAACTAGGAGTTTCTATCTTTCTTTTTTCCTTAAAGTGGATCATTAACATCCCTTGGGATACAGGAAGCAAATCTTTTAGTGAAGTACCTCAGTTGCTCTTGATTTTTTGCTTTTCAACGTTATTTCTGTTAGCTTTCTATATTAAGTTTCATGTGGCCAAGCTAAGATGTGGTTAAACTAGGCAGTTTTTCAACAAACAGCTGGATTACCTTTACACTGTCAGCTATGATATTTGAGGAAGACTGTGTGATCTGAACCTTGTGATAATGGTGATGTCAGGTTTATTCTGTATAATTGCTTACTCTCATTATTGGCCAAGCAATAGTAACTCATAACTCTTGTCTATTTCTAGATATATTTATGTATTTTAATTTTCATAATTACTCTTTGGAGGTTAGGTCTTGAATGGAAAAACTCTATATTGTATTAATTTGTTTCTACCTTGTGCTCTTCTTTTCAAAATTCTCTTTTGACATTAAATGGTTATTGCATTCTTTAGTATGTAATTACCTAGATTGTTAACACAAAGATTGGGATGTGTTCGTAATTTAAAGCAATGGAACAATCCAAGTATTTGAAAGTGTTTTCTTTTTAGAGAGAAATTAAAATCCCAGTCTATTCACTTTTGCACAACATTTACAACAAAAGTATTTAAAGTGAACTGTTGAGTCCGGTAATTCTTAAGACTAATGACACATTAGAATCTTAATTTGCAGTAAATCTCTGTTGTCCTCTTTCTTAATTCCACTAAAAAGCATTCATCTTTCCTCTCATTTTTCCATATGTGTTTGTGCATACATTCACACATCCAGACTACTTACTCTGCAGCAATGCATATCTAAAACAGAGAAGGTAGACATAAAAAGTTACAGGGTCAAGAGTCTCCAGATAAGAACTGTCACCTCTTGGATCAAAGCTCCACCCAGCCTAGCATCCTGTCTCTGTCGGTAACCAGGAGCAGACACACAGTGAAAACTAAAACAAAGAAAATATGCATAATGTGATCCGTTTCCCTGACATACCTTCACAGCATTGGGAGACTATGGTTTACTGACTTGTTGTTTCCTGTATTTAATATCAGTGTTGGACTTATCCTCCATGAATTTCTTTAATCTTTTTTGATAAGCATTTTGATGTACATTCTTAGCCTCTATCAGAATCTGGAGTGTTGAATTCCACGGAATATCCCTTATCTCCATTGTTTTAGTCATTATTTAATTATAACTTTCCGAATCATATTTTTCAGAACTTCTCTTTGCTAATCAGAATGGGTTAAAATGTTTTGTACTTGTTCTTCTAAGTCATTACCTTGTCATAAAACTACTTCCCCAACACTTCCCCTCCATCCCACAAGTTCATTATTTTATTGTATAGATTTCTGGGACAAAGTTAAAAACAGACACAGTGTTTTGACTCAGAGACAAGTAGACCCAACAACTTTAATTTTCAGCAATGTCAGGAATGTTTCTCTTTGGCCTGTCTTTGCTGAACCATTCCTTAGTATATTACTAAACAATAATGTCTTCCAAAGTATTGGACTAGTGTCTCCTTCTAAAATGTGCTGGTATCTCCCATCACACAGAGATGCTGGAATTTCCTAAACTGTTGTCCTTACTTTAATTTCTCTCTACCAAGGAACAGTGTCATCACAGCATCTTGAGAATAAATGATGACTCTTAACATTTAGAGTCATAGTATCTACTGCTTGAAGTAAGACTCAAGTAAGATTAGTCTTACTTGGGATGCTGACCTATTTTGAAACCTTCTCAAGCCTCAAATATATATTAAGCAGTGCAATATGAGTCATAATTAAAATTTCTCTCAAGGGACAAAAAGGAAAGAATACTCTAACCCATTTATTCAACAAATTGACTCAAGTAGCTTTTCCTTTTATGAATTATGAACAGCTACCAAAATTAATGTAGTTTCAGAGACAATTTGTCTGAAAACTTTGCAGAAAATATAAAAAGAAAAGCCACACCTTCAGAACCACAGAAATAAGAGGATATATACAAATCTATTATTTACTTTTTACTTCTGAGCAGTATCTTCAGAGACCTTTCAGATGACTGAATTATTAATTGCATAGGCACTGCAAAGAATTATTTTTATTATTTTTCAGAAATCCATAACAACTCCTAGTAAGACATTTCTGCTTATCGGGTCAGGGCTTGTAGTAAGAATCTTTAGCTTACGGGTCACTGATTTGACAGACTGTAATAGCTTCAGCCTGACAGGTCAAAGTCAGTGTATCACGTCTCTTTATATCCACCCCTAGCAAAAAAACACAAACAAAACAAAAAACAAAACAAACAAACAAAAAAACCCACAAAATAACCAAAACCAAAACAAAACCAAAAACAACGAAACACTACTATGCTCAGGAACAGAAGCGTTGATTTTATCTGGTTACATTCTTGAAGTATTTAAGCCGTATTTCAGTCTGGAGTTGTATTATCTCAGTTGATTAGGTGAAACCTAATCTACCCACACAGGTCCTTTGTAGTGCTACACCAGGACAGTTACCTAATGCAGTTAGCAACTATGAGACCTTTACATAGCTCTCTCCTCACACTCTCTTGGGACGTCACAAATTACTGGGTGCAAAACATGACTTTTGAAAGAAGCTCTGATCCTTTCTGCTAGCCAAATCTGGCTAGCACAGGATATTCTTTGCAGCGTATAGTTTGCTCCTCAGTCCTACAAATATCAGGACACCTTTGAGCCCCTTGTTAAGCATTTTACAAATGAACTGGCCTAGAAAACCCGCATGTGCACCCATTATATATTAGCTCTCTAAGCACGAATATATATAACTTCATCTTCTGTGAGTTCCAGTTCTTTATATTTGAGAAATGGTGCCTGTATTTCTTTCTGATTTCCCTACCTGTATGAGATCATTTCTCAATATCAGTAGATATTTAAAGAAAAAAACCAAAAACAAGCAGCATCATAAATCATTCAGCAAACACCCCAACTCTATTCATAGCCATACATATGTTGCCAGTGATGCAGATAAATATAAAGTCTTAGAAATATACACACAGACTTTGAGAAAATATGCCTCTAGACAGAAACATATTGTGCATATGCAAATAACTGTCTGGCACTGAAGCTTTGTGATTTAGCATTCACTTGACTGTATCTCTTTCCTATGCCTGCTCCCTCCCATTTTTCCATCTGTTTACTTTTTTCAAACCTTCACTTAAGAATACGGTACAACCTCTCAAAAATCAAGAAATACAGTCCTGCAAATATAACTGCCAGGTATTACATATAATATTGCTTGTGAGAGGGAAAAAAAAGATATAGAGGAGGCTACATTCAAATTTTCCTACAAAGGTTACAGGAAATGGTTTTTATCCATTTCATCTGAACAATGTTCCTTCCTGCTTAGGTTTCAGGTCTGGCTGCTACACTTTAAAGAAATTGTATAACCTAGGCCATGCGATCAGCTTTCTTAATTTATTTCCTTGAAATGACAAGCCTGGCAAAGGCAGGCTGGCCTCTCAGATGTCTGGGTTGCACTGTAGCTATGGAAACAGGTGTTAAAGTGCTATGAATTTCAAGTTACACTGATATTCTGCACATCACGTTCTGTACTGATGACAGGTTATTTTACATGCTGACCAACACAACGACATCAATCTTACTGATTTATGGGTGACCATCATGTAAGACAGCCTCTGTGATATATTTGGGGAGCTTATCCCAGGTTTAACACTCAGTGTGTTCCTGTGCACATACAGGTCAACACGCACAGATGCAGGAGCAGTACCTGCTGCCACACTCTTTCCAAAGTCTGCAGGTCAAGACGTGCAGGTGCTTGAAGTTGGCTTGCAATAGCCCTTCCAGCTTAAAAACTATTTACGCTTTTTTTTCTTTCTCAAAGTAAACCAGCTTGCAGTCCATCCTCACATGGAGCATTAACTCAGGGCTGAAGCCCTCTAATCCTTTCCATGGGTTTGCGTGAAACTATATAAAAAAAAATGAAGCTGAGGTGGGAAGAGTGGAACGTAGCCAAATAAACGCCTTCTGCTTTGTTAAAAAGTTGCCTGTGCTAACAGTGATTGTGCTCCCTGCCTCGCTCTGTGACTTCTGCAGCAGCAGCATGAGGGAACAGGCAGGAGCCTACTACCGTTTCCCAATGTCCTGAAGAAAATTCAACTCAAAAGAGCAGTGTATTGCACTACTACCCTTCTTCAGCATAAATGGTAAAGTCAATAAATAGTTTCTGTATTATTTTTGCAGCCAGACAAATACCAGAAATCACAGGTTTTCAAAGAAATATGCCTGCTCTCCCCCAGGCTTGATGTAATTGTTTTTTATTTTGATACACCTCATGTTGTCATTTACCTTATCCCTCACAGTCATGCTGTTTTGGTGAGAGATCTATGCTGCCCACATGTATGGACATTCCCCAAGCAGCTCAACACCTGCTTCCTCCTATGTGCCATGCAGACAGTCCAGTCCCTCTTGAACTTGCTCCCACTGTCAGCACGGCCTTTTTCTCTTTCCTGTATTTATTATTTTTTGGTATCTCTTATTTGTAGTAAACGCAAACACTGACAAAGTCAGATTTGGTGCCAGACTACCTTTCCTCCTAGGGGTTTTGTACACTGAAAAACATTTTCTTCTTGTAAGAAATGGAAAATCTCTTTAAAACAAAGATTCTGTAGATTGAAAATGTACACTGTATGTTGCATGTAATGTGATCTTCTCAGAGTTTAGTTTTAGATTATTTTCCAAACTATGAAAATGCAATAATCACCCTGAAGAATTTAAAAAATTAGAAGATTTTGCTATGCAGTTATAAAATTCCTACATAAAAATGTAAGTGGGAAAATACAAGTGAATTTGGTCCAAAAGAAAAAAAGCGTATCAGAAATAAGGTAGCAAAACTTGTAAACCACATTACCAATGATGACAAAAGCTACAGTCTGAAATCCTCTATCCAAAAACCCAAACAGAATACATAGCCTATAGAGCTGTGAATGGTTATACCACTTTGTTTCAGTTCCAAGACTTCATCCTGCTTTTGAGCAACACACCTCTGGAACAGCTCGGTTATCTATTTTACATAAATACAAATGAAATAGCATAGAGGTAGTTTTCTATACAGTGGGTGCTTCTTCATGAAGAATTTAAATAAGGCATCAGGTAGCAGAAAAAATTGTCTGCACACCAATAAAGAAATTCAGAGCTATTTAGTTCTCTGACTGAAATATTTTACAAATGAAAAGCAGTGAGGATTGTTTCCAAGATTTTGAAATATGAGTGCTGGGAAAACAAAGTTAAGGTGGAGACAGTCAACATATTTCCCCCTCTAATTTCAAGAAGGATAATACATTAGCTAAAAGCAGAACTAGAGAAAAGGAACTTGGTCCCTCTTGCTCATGTAGGCAACTTAATGCAAGCAAATTGAAGACTTAATTATTGTATTACAATACTGTTTTTATTAACATTTGCATTGTTAGATTAAAGATGTTTGAAGGCCTTTATGTTTTACCTCCCTTTTAAACCCACTCTGGCTTTACACCAACTGGAGCATCCACTTTAGTAAAACAGAAGTAGTGTGCAAGTCTTCCTTACTTTATTAACTAAAAATGAGCTAGTGAAACACAATCTTTTAGTAGTCACAGCCTTGTCTGGTGACATTTGTGAACTCTCTAAGTTAACGATATTGTCTTTTCTCAGCTATCCAGATTTTAAAAAGCATTATCCACATGACACAGCAGGGTCTACTTTGGCTGATCACAGCAGGAACTAACATTTAAAGGCCAGTTCAGTTTTTGGATTTTTTTTCCCCGTCCAAGGTCTTAAGAGCTGATTTTTTAATAGATTTCTGTGTGCAGACAAAAGATCTTAGATCCACTGCCTCTATGGCAACTAAATTCTTAAAAAGCACTCATTTCTTCTAGACATAATCCATCTGAATGACACTTTTTGCGTTATTATATTAAATCAATCCCTTCCCTAAGGAAAACCTGATTCTGTTATGTCCAGTCAAAGTAACTACACCACATGACACATGGTTTGCTCCGATAATTCCCCATTAATCAGCCTGCATTGGTTTTAGGCTCAGGTCCCAGAGGCTAATGAATGGATCATTAAATCTGCTGTGCAATCAATCCCCTAGAGAATGCCTATTCTTTGCCACATCACTTGTTTAAGGAAGCATTCTGCTTAATGGCAAAGGCAGAAATTATAAACTCAGAAGCAAACGATGCAAACAAAGAATCTACTTTTTTAAAAAAATCTCTCTGTAACAAGACGAGAGGGGTGAGAAAAAAAAAGTCAGGGAAGAATGATTTTGAAAGCTGTATCATAAACAGGTTTAACTTCCTTTTTGAAAAGCAGTCATTTGATCTCTCACACCCATTCCCTGTAGGAAACTAGAGATGCCCCTCTGGGTTGTGAGAGATCTAGCACATACACGAAGTGTTAAGTATCACTGGCTCCTGTACAGAAAATGTCATCATTCCCACCTCCCAGTTGGCATCTTTAAATAGCTCACTTTATTTATGGTGTACATAGTGTTAATGTCCTTCAGTTGCTCTATTTTCAAGGATGGAAAAGCAGTTGCTAAGCATTTCTAAATGACAGCCCCAGGGTTCATTAAAAATATGGCAAACATTTGCTAAGCTCATTAAGTGCAGTTTTTGTGTGTGTGTATCAGATTCCTCCTCTGCATGTTATGCGTGACCAAACATCTATTAACCCTAATCTCATTGATGAGTCTGATACATTCAAACCAGCAATTAGACAAAACAAAAGAGATATATATTGTGAGACTCATAAATGGGCTTTCATATTGGTCTAAAGCTGTTGCAAAATGACAGTTTAATTCCCTTCTGCTAATCCCCACCTACTAGAGTGCTCCCTTTGTTTGATTATAGGTTGTCAGATTTAGGGATTCTGAGGGAATCAAAATTTGAAGTAAACTAGAAATACACAATAATTACACTTGCTAAGCGCTGCTGCCTACCGTATAAGCAGAGTAAATGTAACACAAGTTTAAAAAAAATCAAAGAGAAAAGGATTTCAAGAATCAGCTACTTAGAAAAATAAAGGTATATATTGCCTCCATTTAAATACAGAAAAAAATATCACTTCTATTTTCCTGTGATATAACAACTTTTGATACAATTATCTGCTAAACACAATTTTTCTAGAACCAAGAACACTTCTCTACAGCCACAGAGGAGGCATTGTTTCTTCCTTAAACAGAATGAACTTTCTAGCTGTGCTGGTTTTGGCAGGGATAGAGTCAATTTTCTTCATAGTAGCTAGTATGAGGCTGTGTTTTAGATTTGTGCTGAGAACAATGTTGATAACACACTGATGTTTTAGTTGTTGCCAAGCAATGCCTACATTAAGCCAAGGAATTTTTCAGCTTCTCATACTACCCCTGTAGTAGAAGAGGAGAAGCCAGGGGGAGACAAAGGAGGGCAACTGACCCAAAGTGGCCAAAGGGATATTCCATACCATAAAACATCATGCTCAGTATATAAGCTAGGGGACCTGACCAGGAGGAATGTCAATCACTGTTTGGGAAATGATTGGGCATCAGTTAGTGGAGAGTGAGCTTGTTTTTCATGGGTTTTGCTTTCATAGAATCATAGAATCATAGAATCATAGAATAGTTTGGGTTGGAAAGGACCTTAAAGATCATCAAGTTCCAACTCCCCTGCCATGAGCAGGGACACCCTCCACTAGACCAGGTTGCTCAAAGCCTCATCCAGCCTGGTCTTTAACACCTTAAGGGACGGGGCATCCACAACTTTTCTGGGCAGCTTGTTCCAGTGCCTCATGACCCTCACAGTGAAAAACTTCTTCCTAATGTCTAGTCTAAATCTACCCTCTTTCAGCTTATACCCATTACCCCTTGACCTATCACTACACTCCCTGATAAAGAGTGCCTCCCCATCTCTCCTGTAGGTCCCCTTCAGGTACTGGTAGGCTGCTATTAAGTCTTTTTAGACCCTTCATTTCTCCAGGCTGAACAACCCCAATTCTCTCAGCCTGTCCTCATAGGAGAGGTGCTCCATCCCTCTGACCGTTTTCGTGGTCACACCTCTCTTGATGTAGCCCAGGATCCAGTTGGCTTTCTGGGCTGCAAGCACACACTGCTGGCTCATGTTCAGCTTCTCATCCACCAATACCCCCGTGTCCTTCTCCTCAGAGCTGCTCTCTATCCATTCTCCGCCCAGCCTGTATTTGTGCTTGAGATTGCCTCCACCCACGTGCAGGACCTTGCACTTGGCCTTGTTAAATTTCATGAGGTTTGCATTGGCCCACCTCTCAAGCCTGTCAAGGTCACTCTGGATGGAAACCCTCCCCTCCAGCGGGTCCACCACACCACACAGCTTGGTGTCATTGGCAAACTTGCTGAGGGTGCACTCCATTCCACTGTCCATGTCTCCAACAAAGATGTTAAACAACACTGGTCCCAGTACCAACCCCTGCGGAACACCACTTGTCACTGGTCTCCACTTGGACATTGAACCATTGACCACCACTCTTTGAGTGCGGCCGTCTAGCCAATTCCTTATCCAGTGAGGGGTGCTTTCATCAAATCCATGTCCCTCCAACTTAGAGTCAAGGATATCATGTGGGACAGTGTCAAAGGCTTTGCACAAGTCCAGGTAGAAGATGGCAGTTGCCCTTTATCCACCAGTGCTGTGGCCCTGTGTAGAAAGCCACCAGGTTTGTCAGGCATGATTTGCCCTTGGTGAAACCATCTCGGTTGTCACCAATCATGCCCTTGTTTTCCAAGTGCCTTAGCACAGATTCCAGGAGGATTTGCTCCATGATCAGTGAGACTGACTGGCCCACGCTTTCCCGGGTCTTCTTTATTTCCTTTTTTAAAAATGAGGGTTATGTTTCCCCTTTTCCAGTCTGCGGGAACTTCACCAGAGTGCCATGACTTCTCGAATATTATGGATAGTGGTTTGGCAACTTCATCTGCCAGTTCCTTCAAGACCAGCAGATGTATCTCATCAGGTCCCACGAACTTGTGCATCTTTAGGTTCTTTAGATGGTCTTGAACCTGATCTTCTCCTACAGCTGGCAGTTCTTCCTTCTTTCAGTTGCTGCCTTTAACTTCTGCAACTTGGGCAATGTGTCTTGAGCTCTTTCCAGTGAAAACTGAGGTAAATAACTCGTTAAGTACCTCAGCCTTCTCTATATCCTGGGTCACTAGGTCTCCCACTTTCTTCCAGAGGGGGCCCACAGTTTCCCTAGTTCTCCTTTTATCGCTGACATACCTATCGAATTTCTTCCTGTTACCCTTAACGTCCTTGGTCATATTTAATTCTATTAGGGCTTTAGCTTTCCTAACGTGATATCTGGCTTCACAGACAGTTTCTCTGTATTGTCCCCAGGCTACCTGTCCTTGCTTCCACCCTCTGTAGGCTTTCTTTTTTCATTTGAATTTGCTCAGGAGTTGCTTGTTCATCCATGCAAGCCTCCTGGTATTTTTGTCTGTCTTCCTTTTTGTTGGGATGCATCGCCCCTGAGTCTGGAGGAAGTGATTCTTTTGTTGTTTTTCTTCCATTACAACTATTACTAGTAGTATTAGTCTAGTATTATTAGTATTAATAATAGTATTTATCTGTATTATTTTATTTCAATCATTAAACTGTTCTCACCTCAACCCATGAGTTTTCTTACGTTTTTCCTCCAGTTCTCTCCCTCATCCCACTTGGTGTGAGAGGAGTGAGTGAGCAGCTGTGTGATGCTTCTTAAACATCTGGGATTAAACCATGACATTAGGCCACAAGCATGCCCTTCCCACACGTCATTTCAACCCCTATGAAGCACAGATGTTATTATGAACTCTGCAAAATATTTGCAGCATAAACTGTAATGTAGAGAGTCCTGTGTGGAAAAACTCAGAAGCATTTGTTAAGAAAACATCAGCCTGTTTATTAAGTAGTGCTTACTTGCAAAACTATAGCCAGACTTGTTAGTAACATTTAAGAGTTCAGGAATTGGTGATGATCTATAAAGAACAAACTTGGCTGCTGTGAGTTAGTAAGGAAGGAAAATACTTGATACTGTGACAAACTAATATTATGAAGTTTTCACAGCACAATATCAGTGCTTTGCCAGTGGAAATTTCTGAGCTTTACATAGTATAAAACAAACAAGAAAAACAAGAAAACTCATTCAGTAGATTTTTCTTGAACTTCTTGTCAAGAAAAATATTGCTTTCTACTGAAGGGACTTTTCTTGAAGGCAAAAAAGTTATGGCTGAATTTTATGCCTACAGAAAGATCATTAATAATGTAAATTCATTCTCAAATAATCTCCTCTGATTTCCCAGGAATCCCATTCTTATTAATCAAAGGTTTCTAAAACGTGACCCTACAGACAACCTTCAGAGGGAAATACTCAGACTCAGCAAAGATTTTTAATGCATTCTTCTAAGTTCTATTAAACCAGGAAAAGAGCAACTCCTCAACTCAAAAGAACCGTAATAGTTATCTACAGAGAAAATAATCATGTATGTATATAAATAAACACAGACATGGCATCAATCAAGTATTTTCACCAGTGTTTTAAAATAATCTTTTTCCCCAAAAAGTTTCAATTAAAAGGAAAATAATTTGTTTTCCTCTCAAAGATGATGCTTCTACAAGGTGTAATGCTATAAAGTAGTCCTTTCAGTCTATTACTGTGTACTATTGACCTAAGTCTTCTATTTAGTTATTCAAAAGATGTCTAAAAACACTGCCTGACATTTCTGTTACCCACTTTATATTGTCAAACCATAAGTTTTTTCCCCTCTCTGATGCTGATAGGTCTGTGATTCCAACAAATCACCTGTAGAGGAACACCTTCTACATAAGTTGCCAGCTTCTCTTGCGTTCAATACAAACACTATATCACCATTTTATCAGCATATTTCCAGTAAATATGGTAAAAATTTACTACATTGCAAAGGCAGAGTAAAGGTCCACAGTGTAAAGGGACTCCCTGGTGCTGAAGTGTTTGTATGCTTGGATATATTTCAACTTTAAAAAAATTCTAGCTTCAGATTGCCTCACTTCATAACTCAACTGAAAGGAAAACAAATAATCTTGGATTTTTAAATAACCTAAAATTAATAAGATGTAGTGAGCATTAGTGCCTTAATGTTTACTGTATTGAGTAGTAGCGCTTGTGGCAGAAGAGCACACGTGCATTTATAGAGACTTATGATGAGACAGTAAGTAAACAGATCATTAAAAACAAAAGCAACAAACCTTTAAGTCTTAGACTTCTTAAAACTATTTTTTTTCATTAATTAAGCATTTTGATGAATAACTTTCTTACCATTCTTTGCCTAGGGGTTTAAAAATTGTGTGGATGTGCTTTGCCTCAACAGATACTAAGCTATACACAAATGCAAACACATTATGCTTTTAGGGCTGGAGACATCTGAAGTCTGAAGACATCTGGGTCTGAAGTCGATGAAGCTGGTGCCATTTTCTATTGTTGCAATGGCATCTGCTACTGCTTCAAATTCACTGCTTAGAGAAGTTTACCATTGACACAACTCCCAGCACAGAAAAAGAGTCCCTAATCACTCCTGAGGAAAAGGGGAGCAAAGGGCGACCAAAGTTTCAAAGATCACAAAATTATTTTTTCTGGTACTTTCGGTTTTATCATTCTTGAGTTTTAAAACAAAACTGAAACCAGAAACTTCACTGGGTATTCTTTACCATTCTTTACCAATTCTTTATGCTGGATTTTACCTTAGAAGTTTCAAGCCAAGGTAAGTTATTTATTAAGTGGACTATTGCAAGCTAATAGAGGCATGTACAAGTAAGGTTATGTCAGTAGCACTGAGAACAGGACACATAATTGATGTTAAGGATGGAGATTACAGTTTAAACGTCTTCTGTTCACAAGCTTAGCTAGTCTTACACCTCTTTTACTTTTTTTTTTTAGTTTTGTCTTCTTATGACTTGAAGGAGCTGGGCAAAAATGAAAGAGGCCCTCAGTCATACAGAACTACCTAAGTGAAAAGTTCAAATGACATAACAGCATCTGTATTTGTTTAAAAAAGCAATTTTTCAGATTAGTTATTTGTACAACTAAATGTTTGAGTTAGTAGGCACCAAGGAGCAAACAAAGCTTCCAAATGCTACACACTTCCGCAGACAGAAAGGAATTACGAGATTTTAAAAGCAGAAACAAGAGACCACAGACTGTCTACAGAACTTTCCTTTCAACTTACTCTTTAGCCATGAGCGAGATGTTCTGGTAAGAAAAATGAAAAGCAAATTCTGTGTCTGCCTTTACCTTGACACATCTTACAACCCTGGTTGTCAGTTTTGCCAAAAGCATACACAACAGAGAACAGCACAGAGTCAATGTAGTCATTAACTAGCTCACTTTTTGGACCTAGTAAATAATTAATTGGCCTAAATTAACTTACCATGAGATTGTCCCACAAGGAGATAGTATATAAAATCAAATGCAACAGGAAAAAAAAAAAAAGGATAAATTGCTTTCTCCAATTTTCACTTTCTCTTCCCAATATTTATCTTAAAAATAAACTTGTAAGGATATGGAAACATTGGATCATATGATTCTTGCCTTCTGGACTCCAGAAAGTTATTCATAATATACAGTCTTAAGAAAACTTATTTACAGCCGGACTTCCTCTCAGTTATGACATTTTAACCCCTAGAGAAACATTTTTGGTTGTTTCTAATGTCAATGTTGATTGAGAGTCTCTCATGTCTCACTGTTTCATTTTTATCTTTGTTTTCCTTTGCTTTACAGTATTCTCTTGAAGTATTTGCCATGGGCATGACTCACAGTACTACCACATTACACATTCCTTTCCACTGAGGCTGTCCTTAGATCCTTATCAAATTGCCAATATGTATCTTTATGGGCATTGTCAAAATCCAAATCATGAAAGTATATCACTGCAGATAGCTTCTCAGAAGTAAACATTTGAAAAGGTCTGGGTTAATGTGTTGGATGTCCTCTCTCTTCTTACTGATGACTCTTATTTATTTTCAAGACTTTTGTGAACTTGTTTTCAAACATTTTTAAAGTGTCTAAGGCACTGTTTCTATCTTCTGATAGAAACATGAATGAATACGAAAAAATGAGCAAGAATCTATTCTAATGCTTTCTACATATATGGAGGCATAAAAAGCACCACTGAGGACAAACAGGAACTGTTCCTGAATTCTGTGATTTATTTGAACATCAGTTTCTGTGCATTTCTCCACAAAGAGAATAGCGTTCACTACGCTATTATACAGCTTTCTCAAGAAAATCTTTCCATGTCATGTCATTTCGTGTTTGACACTTTAACTCAGCTACATTTCAGTAGTATATTCTTTTAAACAGGATTTTTAAACTCAGAAGAGGTGGCCCGGTGCCAAGGGGGACTTCTGTACTAAAAGCCTAGTTTGGGAATACTACAAGGATAGGAAGAGTATGAACATACACATACGTAACTCACCTCTTCAGCAAGTGGTGAATTTTGAGCTCTACTGCCTACCATTTCCCTTCTTCCCAGATTTATCTGGGTATGTTACCCAAAAGTGAGGGCTTTTATTATTTTAATGAAAAAGTGCCTCACGTTTAATGGAGAAATTTGGAGACTTCCTACACATATCTCTGCATTAGAAGTAATGTTGTACTAGAAATATTTGTGCAGCAGATTTTTGGGGGTGCAATTGTCCTACAAGCATGACTTTTCAATAAAGTTCACAAAAAGGTAATCATTAGAAAAAACACAGCAGAAAGTAAAAGATCCACCTCCAGATCAGTTGTCTCGAAAGGGCGACATACTCTTGTGTGGGAAAACCCCACTTTGTGTCTCCATACTGATGTGTCAATAAACCACCATGCGAAGTATAACTATTAAGAAAAAACTCCTTCTTTCTTTTTGCATTTTGCTGTGGATATAGTTCAGCTTCCTAGTAATATCCAGCCAAACAATATTTTATTCTAACAAAAAAAAAAGTTACATTACTCTAAAACACAAAGGATTGCCTAGCCAATATTTGCATCCACTTATTAAACTAAAGAAATAGAATTTTACTTTCTGCAATATCTTACATGAAGGCGCATATAAGTTTTCCTTCTAGGAACTATTTCTGCAATTGTTCTTCAACGAGCTAATTCGTACAGAGATCTTTGAAATACTCCTTGACAATAATATCATATAAGCTGCTCTTTCACAGCACCTCTCACAATGCTACTTGTCCTGAGGCATTTTACAATTTCACAGTCAAAAAAATAACTACCTATTTCACTAGTTTACTAATATACATGAAGAGTTTTGAGCATTTCTAGTTTCAATTACATGACAGAGTTGAGATTTACTTTTCTTCCTCCTTTCCAAAGAAAAATGCACTTTAGAGAAGAAGAAAAAAAAAGCGAAAAGTAAAAGCCTCTTGAAAAATCCAGATCTAGACACTGAATCCAAAGATAAAACAAGGAGTATTTCAAGAGCTAAGCTGCAAATGTAAATCCACCTTCTTTATATGACAAAATATTAACAAAACAAAAAACAAAACAAAAAAAAAAAAACCTAGCATTGAGACAGGTATCATCCAAGAAATATTAAGCTTTAAACTCAAACTTTGGAAACAATATCTTTCTGAAATCATAAGTGTGGAAATAATGCATTAGAAAAGAAAGAAAAATAATGGGATTATTTGCAATGTTTTACTGATGGTGGTGTGGCAGAAACAAAATATCTACATTAAATACATGGTGTTGTTTGACAGCCTGCATGCAGCCTCTCAGCCCTTCAGGCCCAGCCATTTAGGCAGATTTTCCACTGGATTACTGGTTTGCAGATTTTCCACTGGATTACTGAAGATGACGCTAACGTGAGTATCCTTCACCTCACAGAGCTCTAATTTAAATGCATATCCTATTAGAATGGAACAGCAAGTTTCTAGATCTCAACCATGCTGGCATTTGCTCCAGAGAAAGACAGAACAAAACGGGTCACAAAGGTCCTATTCACATTAAATCGACTTCTACTAGAACCACTAAGTGTCTTGTTAGTCACAAAGTTATGCAGCAGGAAGAGCATGGTCTGTGAGTTTAGGCTGCACCAATGTGCGTCAGGACCACACCTCTAAATCTTCAGCTAGGTGCTCTAGAAGCCTCAGCAAATCTAGCCATCTTAATAAAATAAAATAAGACAAAAAGATAAAATTAGGTACAGTAGCAGAACAGGTCTCAAATAGGGATGCTATTTAGATAGAGATGTAGCATTTCAGCCATACACATCCCAGGTTAAATTTTTCTTGAAAACATGCACATGGAGGGTTGGTTACACATTAATGACCAGTCCCAGCTACTCCTAAAGGGATTCATGCACCCTGCTTTCAAAATGTAGCCCTTTGCGCTGCTATACAGCTATCAAACCAAATAACTGCTACGAACGGCCAGGAAGACTGAATATGTAATTAAATAGCTGCGTTTTCTGAATCGGTAAGAATTGATCGCAAAATAAACACTTGCGCTTAATCTATTACTGTCAAATAAAATTGGCCATCTTCCCAAGTAGCATTATGAAGGGAGCTTATAAGAAAGATGAGGGTAAACATTTTAACAGGGCCTGTAGCAACAGGACAAGGGGTAATGGCTTTAAACTAAAAGAGGAGAACTTTAGACCAGATATAAGGAAGAAAAATTTTACTCTTAGGGTGGTGAAACACTGAAACAGGTTGCCCAGGGAGGTGGTAGATGTCCTGTCCCTGGAAACGTTCGAGACCAGGTTGGATGGTACTCTGGGCAACCTGATTTAGTGGAAGATGTCCCTGCTTACTGCAGGGGGGTTGGACTAGATGACCTCCATGGTCCCTTCCAACTCAAATTATTTTATGATTCAGTTCTACGAAATTTGGCCTGACCTGTCATGCCTATGTGGATAAATTTCTTTCAGAGCAAGGAAAATCTGCAAACTCTATCCTCCAGAGAAGAACAATAACAAAAAATTGCATCATTTGACTGAATTCAGGTCTGTAGTGACAGGATGAAGAAGAATACTTTTAAACTAAAAGAGGGGAGATTTAGATTAGATATTAGGTGGAAATTTTTCACTCAGAGGGTGGTGAGACACTGGAACAGGTTGCCCAGAGAAGCTGTGGATGCCCCATCCCTGGAGGCATTCAAGGCCAGGCTGGATGGGGCCCTGGGCAGCTGCTCTAGTGGTTGGCAACCCTGCCCACAGCAGGGGGGTTGAAACTAGATGATCTTTAAGGTCCTTTTCAACCCAGGCCATGCTATGATTCTATGATTCTGTATTACTAAGTATATTTCACCCATTTGTGGACTTCAATCAACTGTGAGTCACAACACTGTTTCACCAGGAACAGCATATTACGCCTACAAGCTCATCGGGCCAAAATCCCCTTACTATCTGAAAGTTGTACAGCCCATGGGCTATTCATATGATGCTCAAAACTATTCTAAAGAAACAACAAACATGCAAACATTAGCAAAACAAGTCACTATAATTTTGCCTGAAACAAGATTAAATACATGTAACAAGAGAAAAAGTACTCCTAGATTCACTTAAATAGATACTAGTTTCCTCACGAGATTAAGAAAAGAGTAGTTTTCTGCTCTTAACTGAATTAAAATATCCAACGCACATACAAAAACTAGTCTGGTACCTCTGAGGGTGCAAAGTGGCAGGGAGTCAAACATCTATTCTCAAGAGTTATGAAAAATGCTTTAATTGCACTATAAGCCCAAGTAGATTTCTTTTATCTGTGTTTATAGAATAAAGAGGGAAATTACAGTGAATTATAGAATCATAGAATGGTTTGGGTTGGAAGGGACCTTAAAGATCATCAAGTTCCAACCCCCCTGCCATGGGCAGGGACACCCTCCACCAGACCAGGTTGCTCAAAGCCTCATCCAGCCTGGCCTTGAACACCTCCAGGGATGGGGCATCCACAGCTTCTCTGGGCAACCTGTTCCAGTGCCTCACCACCCACACAGTGAAAAATTTCGTCCTAATATCTAATCTAAATCTACCCTCTTTCAGTTTATACCCATTAACCCTTGTCCTCTCACTACACTCCCTGATAAAGAGTGTTTCCCCATCTCTCCTGTAGGCCCCCTTCAGGTACTGGAAGGCTGCTATTAGGTCTCCTCAGAGCCTTCTCTTCTCCAGGCTGAACAACCCCAACTCTCCCAGCCTCTCCTCATAGGGGAGGTGCTCAAGAGCCCTCTGACCATCTTCATGGCTCTCCTCTGGACTTGCTCCAATATGTCCAAGTCTTTTTTATGTTGGGGGCCCCACATCTGAACACAGTACTTCAGGTGGAGTCTCACAAGAGCAGAGTAGAGGGGCAGAATCACCTCCTTCGACCTGCTGCTAATGCAGCTTTTGGTGCAGCCCAGGATCCAGTTGGCTTTCTGGGCTGCAAGCACATGTTGCTGACTCATGTTGAGGTTCTCACCAACAAACACCCCCAAGTCCTTTTCCTCAGAGCTGCTCTCAAGCCATTCTCCTCCCAGCCTGTATTTGTGCTTGGGGTTTCCTCCACCCACGTGCAGGACCTTGCACTTGGCCTTGTTAAATTTCATGGGGTTTGCATTGGCAACCCCCATTCTCAACCCTGTCAAGATCGCTCTGGACAGCATCCCTTTCCTCCAGCGTGTCCATTACAACACACAGCTGGGTGTCATTGGCAAACTTGCTGAGGGCGCACTTGATCTCACTGTCCATATCACCAACAGAGATGTCAAGCAACAGCAGTCCCAACACTGACCCCTGCAGAACACCACTCATCACCAGCCTCCACTTGGACATTGAGCCATTGACCACAACACTGTGAGTGCGGCCGCCTAGCCAATTCCTTATCCAGTGAGGGGTGCTTTCATCAAATCCATGTCCCTCCAACTTAGAGACAAGGATGTCATGTGGGACAGTGTCAAAGGCTTTGCACAAGTCCAGGTAGAAGATGGCAGTTGCCCTTTATCCACCAGTGCTGTGGCCCTGTGTAGAAAGCCACCAGGTTTGTCAGGCATGATTTGCCCTTGGTGAAACCATCTCGGTTGTCACCAATCATGCCCTTGTTTTCCAAGTGCCTTAGCATAGATTCCAGGAGGATTTGCTCCATGATCTTGCCAGGCACAGAGGTGAGACTGATCGGTCTGTAGTTCCCTGGATCTTCCTTATTTCCTTTGTTAAAAATGGGGGTTATGTTTCCCCTTTTCCAGTCTGCAGGAACTTCACCAGAGTGCCATGACTTCTCAAATATGATGGATAGCGGTTTGGCAACTTCATCTGCCAGTTCCTTCAGAACCCGTGGTTGCATCTCATCAGGTCCCACGGACTTGTGCACCTTCAGGTTCTTTAAATGGTCTCGAACCTGATCTTCTCCTACAGCTGGCAGTTCTTCCTTCTCCCAGTCACTGCCTTTGCCTTCTGCAACTTGGGCAGTGTGGCTTGACCTCTTGCCAGTGAAGAGCTCCAGCCACACTGCCTAAATTGCAGAATTAAATAGCAACTGGCTTAGGGGCAATAGAAAACATCAGCATCCAGAAGAAAATCCTACAACAGAAACATTTTGAAGAGAGAAAAAAATCATCCTCACAGAACTAAAAATTGAATCAAAGCAAATGAAGCCACACTGGGCTTTGAAATAGCTCTAAGACCCGTGAGCCAGATCACTAATCAATAGAAATTCCTGCAGCTGAAAGTTAGAGGATTTTTTCGTAGTTGTTGGGTTAAGATACAGAATACACATTGTCTAGGGAAAGAAATCTTTGCAAGCAGTGACTGATGACTACAAGACCAGACCACAGTCTTCATGATGGATGACAAGAAAAAGCTTTTCTGCCTGTTCTCACAGTTCGGCCCCACCAAGAAAGTCTGCTTCCAAGGCTGAGCAGCATTCAACTACCCATCGTACCTGTGAGCTAAAAGATTTGTTTTGTGGCACATGTTGCACAGAGCTCTCGCACTGGCTCAAAAAGACTTCACAGGCACTGCAACACAATTGCTGAACTGAAGCCATAAAGTTAATTAAAGTAAAAATTATACTCTGGCTGTTGCATTTTTTTCTGGGTAATGATGGAAGTTTAGGTTCAAGAGGCAAATTACATATTTTTACTTTTCTTTAAAAGCATTCCAGCATTTTAAGCCTTTCTTGACTTAGGTGCCAGAGACTTAGGAATTCACTGCTTGAGGTTTCATAGCACAGATTTCCATCCTTATTTACACTTTACAGAAAAGAAGTCCTACAGAGAGAAATTAATGCTTGATTTATTTTTTAGAACAAAAGAGAACTCTTGCTCATCCAATCCAGTGCTTCCCTTTAAATGGAAACAAAAAGATTGTCAGACCCAAGCCTGCATCCAGCATCAAATGTTAAACTATGGGAAGCCTATGTAACAGTTTGTATTGTTTGTTTTGCAACTCTGTAGGAGATTTCAAAGCAGAGTAGTGATCTGTTGTGTTTATTGTGCTTACCTGTTTCAAATTGGCTGACAGGCCTTTATGGCTTCATTGTTACTTTAACTCGTATCTGAAAAGGGAGTTTTAGAAAACACAATAAAAGCTATTAATATGCATACAGTTTTAATATAACATATGACTTTGGATGAATGCCCAAAAAAAGAGTAGCAAGTATGGACAAGAAGTAGCTATTTTTCAGGCCTTATAGTCCGATGTTCATATATTTGTGTTGATTCAAGATGGTGTCAACCCTCAACATTTACAGTATAGAGCCAGTCTTTTTTTTTTTTTTTTTTTTTTATCATCAAAGAGATACCAAGAAAGAAAAAAGTCAGTAAACTTAAATCTGGAATAAATCAAATTTCATTTTGTGGTTTTTTCTCTTTTTCCATTACCATCCAGAATTACAGTTTCAGTAATGCAATTTGTAAAAGCCCATGAAGCATGAAGCTACCACTCACAAAGAAAACTGCCCCTCTTTTCTTGTTTGCACTTAAATATTGCAAAGTAGCCTTATATCATACAAGGACATACTTGTGTAAGTATAAATGCTTACTGTATAAATGGAAAGTTTGAGTACAATTTCCTCTTAATTGTTCCTCCACAACAACTCCTTCAGAGCCTTTGGCAAGCTTTCCCCATGGATTGCAAGGAAGTGAGCAGGGACAAGTATTAGCATGCATGCAATAAAATACAATGGATGAAATTCCTGCAAATCCTTTACACTTCTCCGTAAGCAATGCTCCTGCAGTCCTTATGCAGATGAATTCCTATTGAAGACAATTTGCATTTTCCAGGTCAGAGACATTGCTGTACTGGGTTTAAACATAGAGGAAGCAGCTTGTGTCTCCACTCTGAGACTACCAGACAGGAACTTTACCCTTAGTATAATCTCCTACACTGGTCTGTGTGATACTGGAAAGAGGATGTGGAAGGAGTTTCTGTGCCAGCTCTCCACATGGTGTCTCAAACTAACTGGGGACTCAAACTTCAGGAATTTGTGAGTACCGTCTTTTCTTTAGTAGCAAAATCCTAGTTGCTTTTGCATTTTTTTTAAAACTCAATTAAATTTGAATCATATCAGGATCAGATTTGATTTACTACTGCACTGAGAGTTCAGATGACATGAAAGTCTGAAAGAAGAGAAGAATTATTTGGCAATTAATAGAAAATGCAGAGAAGTAGCATTTTAAATACTGGGGAGAAGTGTGAGGAAACATCTGTATTGCCACCCACATATATGTGAATGAAAAGGAATACTTAGGAAGGGCAGGAAAGGGCATGGTGAGACCAGAACTGCTCTAGTGTATTCATACAAGGCCCAGTAACTGCAAGGGACAGTAGGACTGACTGTAGTTTTTGGCAGGTGACAGGCTTCAAAACTGCTCTCAGGGGAGTGTTGGAGAAGGTCAGGACCTGGGGCTCAGAAAAGCAATTTGGTGGTTCTTGTACAAACATGATCTTTCACAGTCAGCTGCTCTGTATTCTTGGCTTGTACTACATGCAGTGTTCTTGCCAGATGCTCTGTTCCCCTTCCAAAACTCCGAGGTTTTGACCCTTTTTTGGCTTACCTCTCATACAGAGAGTTCCTCTGCACCCACTTCCAAAGACCTGCATGACAGAGTTCTCATTGTTAGTAACTCAACTCTATTTACCCGTATAAGAGTTATTTTGAAACAGATTTTACTATCTAAAACATAAGCAAAATAATAATTTATGCCATTTTATTACATAACTAGAAACTGAGATTTATGTACACATGGGCAAATGTGGTGTACCTTGGCACTCCTTGAGCAAACAACATTTCAAGGAATATTAAGATGTCTTTAGGATGTTTTGAATATGTAGACTTCAAACAGAGAAAGACAAGTTTCAAGGAATAAGCAACTAACTCGCTGATGAAAAAGAAATAGATGGAAAGACTACACACAAAAGAAATTGGATTGCCAGCATCACCAAAACAACATTTTCAATTAATGCAAGCATGGAGAAAAATCCATATACAGTGCTAAAGTGGTTGCCTTACCATATAGATGTTAGTATCATAGTTTTCAACGATAACTCCATCCTGAGAATACCTTTCTCTAATGTTATACTGATAGCAAGTGTTCCAGTCTGCCAATTCCCTTTTCTGATAGCCACCAGGGGTACGTATAGATAGAAATTATAATCATGTATGATGATGGCAACTTTTTAGCATGACTGATGCATCCAAAATATTGCTAATCCTTCATGACATAGAATATTGTCTGATTCTTATAAATTATAGAATGATAGAGTGTTTTGGGTTGGAAGGGATCTTCAAATATCATCTGGTCCAAGCCCACTGCCATGGGCAGGGACATCTTTCATCAGATCAGGTTGCTCAAAAACCCCGTTGATCCTGAACTTGAACACTTCTAATGACGAGGCACCCACAACTTCTGTGGCAACCTGTTGCATTGTCTCACCACCTGCATCTTAAAATAAATCTTTCTTATGTCCAATCTAAACCTCGACTCTTTCAGTATTAACACCATTGCCTCTTGTCCTGTCACTACAAGCCCTTATAAAAGGTCTCCCTCCACCTTACTTATAAGCCTCCTTTATATAGTGAAATGTTACAATTAAGGTCTCCCTGAAGCCTTCTCTTCACCAGGCTAAGCAACCTGGACTCCCTCAGCCTGTCCTCGCAGGAGAGGTGTTACAGACCTCTGATCATTTTTGTGGCCCTCCTCTGGACCCGGTCTAACAGGTCCATGCTTTTCTTGTACTGGGAACCCCAGAGCTGGATGCAGTACTCCAGGTGGGGTTTTTTGAGACCAAAGGGGCAGAATCACCTCTCTCGACCTGCTGGCCATGCTTCTTTTGATGCAGCCCAGGATATGGTTGGCTTTCTGGACTGCAAGCGCACATTGCTAGCTCATGTCCAATTTTTAATACACCTGCACTGCCAAGTCCTTCTCTTCAGGGCTGCTCTCAATCCATTCACCCACCAGTCTCTATCGATACCAGGGGCTGCTCCAACTCAGGTTCAGGACCTTGCACTTGGCTTTGTTGAACTTCATGAGTGTGCCCACTCCTCGAGACTGTCAAGGCCCCCCTGGATGCCATCTCTTCCCTGCATCACTCAGCTTGCTGTCACCTGCAAACTTGCTGAAGGTGCACTTGATCCCACTAATTATGTCACTGATGAAGTTATTAAATAGTTTTGATCCCAGTATGGTCCCTTCAGGGACACCACTAGTTAGTGGTTTCCACAGCAACATCAAGTCATTGATGATAACTCTTCCAATATGGCCATACAGCCAATTCTTTATCCACCTAGTACTCCATCCATCAAACCCATATCTCTCAAATTTACAGGCAAGAATGCTGTGGAGCATGGTATCACAGGCCTTACAGAATTCCAGGTAGGTAACATCACTTGCTCTTTCCTTGTTCGCTGATGGAGCCACTTGATTGTAGAAGGTTCAATTTACCTTTAGTGAAGTTGTGCTGGCTGTCTCTCTAATCACCTCCCTGTCCTCCATGTACCTTAACCTAGCTTCTAGGAGGATCTGTTCCATGACCTTCCCAGGCACAGAGGTGAGGCTGATGGGTTGGTATTTCTTGGGGTCCTCCTTTTCACCCTTTTTAAAAATGGAGGTGACGTTTCCCTTTTCCCAGTCACTGGGTACTTTGCCAGACTACCACAACTTTTCATATATGGTAGAGAGTGGTTTGGAAACTACATTATCCAATTCCCTCAGGACCTTGAGATGCATCTTGTCAGGTCCCATGACTTGTGTATGTTCGGGTTCCTCAGGTAGTCTTGAACATGATCTTCTCCTATGATAACAGGAGCTTCATTCTCCCAGTCTTTGTGTTGAATTTCAGGGACTTGAGAGATGTGAGAAAAAAGGTTATCATTAAAAATTGAGGCAAAAAAAATTGTTGAGTACCTCATCTTTTTCCATGTCAGTTCGCACCAGCTCTCCTGTTATATTTACAGAGGGGTACATTTTCTTTAATATTTTTTTTTCTGGACAACATACTTGTAAAAACATTATTATTATTATCATTATCGTCATCATCCCTCACCAAATTCAGCTGCTCCAGCTTTGCCTTATCTTTCCTAACTGCATCGCTACACATCCAGTCAGTGTCCCTATATTCCTCCCTGGATACACATCCCTGGTTCCACTCCCTATACCCATCCATCTTATGCTTTAGTTTGACCAGGAGGTCCTCACTGTCATACACTGGTCTTCTGACTTCTTTAGCTGATTTCTTACATGTGTGAATCAAGGGTTCTTGTACTCTAAGAAAAATGTCATTAAAGAGCTGCCAGATCTGCTCATTTCCTATGTATCTGAAGGCAGTTTCCTAGGGGATCCTATCCACTAATTTCTTAAAAAACTGAAAGTTTGCTCTCCTAAAATGTAGTGCCATGATTCTATTCTTCACCTGGCCCATTTCACTTAAGATTGTTGTGATGGGTTTGCCCTTGGCTCAGGCCCAAACTACATACCCACTCACACAATTCCCCACACACCCCGCACCCCCCACTGAGGATAGGGGAGAGAATTAAAGGGGTAAAGGGGAAAAAAGACTTGTAGATTGAGGTAAGAACAATTTAATATCTAAACTACAATAATATTGAAAATAATACCATATACAAATATACAAATGAGTGATACACAGTGATACTGCCCCTCCACCCGATGACCAAGGCTCAGCCTGTTCCCGGCTAATGATCCCAGAGCAGGGAGAGTCCTGAAACTGCACCCACGGAACGGAGATAACAGTCCGAGCATCCCAGACTGAGAGCTGACTGGGGTGGAGGGGGGAAGGCCTTGAGAGAGCCACCACCTGGAGCAAGATGACCTGGAGGAAAAAGAGATCCGTAACCAAAAAGAGATGATCATCTGAAGGGTCCTCACCTATATACTGGGCATGACGTGTATGTTATGGAATAGACTATTGGCCACTTTGGGTCTCAATCCCAAACCTAAGGTCCAATCCTGGGCTAGTAACTGGGGATGTGCTCCCTCCCAGCTTCTCCTGTTTGCAGACAGCCAGAGAAGATGAAAGACCTTGGCAGCTGCATTAACATCACTTTTATCAGCTTTCTTCTGAGCACAAATCCAAAGCACAGCCTCTTGCTAGCTATTATGAAGAAAGTTAGCTCTGTCTCAGCTTAACCCAGGACAATTGTGAATGTCATCAGTGCATGATCACTGCAGTCCAGTCTATCGCCAGTCTTCATATCCCTTGTTCTTCCATGTTGACAAGCAACAGGCCCAGTAATTCATCTCCTCTGGACACGCTGTGCTGAGGTCTTCAAATTTGAGTTCTTCATTGCAAAAATGTGATGAAGGCACTTAAAATTACGATTACAGACAGATTTCAAATGGACCATTTCAGTGTGGAGTTTTTAACATGGAGTAGATAAGAGCAGATTTGGGGATTTTTTTCAGTAAAAATCTATATACAACGCCACTTGCAAGAGGTTATATTGAGTTATCTGTGCTTTAAGTAAATAAATTAATATTTAAATTCCCATTTTCAAGTTAATGGAAACTGTAAATCTAAATTTTAGTATTATGGGTTTGCCTGATCTTAAATCAGCTATGATTCACAGAAATCTCAGGCCTTTTGTGCTAACTGACATCTGACTTGCTGGGTTACAGTGCCTTTTCAAAGAACCTTGCTGCTACAGAAAGTCCTTCTGGAAAGCATGGCCTCAGGGAATGTACCCCAGATGTTTCACTCCTGTAAAAGATGGAAGCACTACCACCTTCAAATTAACAGCCTTCTGGCAACAGAATCGAGATAAAGGCAAACACTTTGTTTCAACAGGAATTTTTTCTGGTGGCAATGCAACTGCTTTCTTGAACAATAAAGGCACAGAGTCAAAGTGAAGTTCAGTCAGCTTACAAGAATAAGGCATTTTACAGTTTCACATTGACTTTTCTTATTTTTTTATGCCTTCAAGACCAACTTGCTGCAAAGCTATGCTTCATGAGATCTCCTACATGTGAGAATTGGTAGGGACAGGAAGACATAACCGTGACTGCAGGAAAAATACAGAGGCAACAGCTACAAAACAGTCTCTTGAGACATCTCCATTTAGAAGGAAAGCTTTTTGCCAGTGTTTAAAGTCCCACCTACAGGACTTCACAGAGCTGTTGAATGAGATTAATAGTTCCTACTTATCTTCACAGAATTCCTGGGTGACAAAAGAGTGGCAAGAGAGATCAAGGTTTAGGCTAGAGGATTAAAAATGTGCTTGTTTTTTCATTGTTTATCTTTTTCCTTGTCTTGAAAATATTTTTTATTTCATTCAGCTTGTTTGTCTCTACCATAAATATCTAGGCAGATATGCATTTTGAAAATTACAAACATATGTGTTTGGATTGAAATAAGAAGAGAACAAAGCAAAAATATATAAAATAGCAATCATTGTAAGATCTACCTCATTATGTTTTCCAGCTTTCCAAGTCTAGGAGAGCTTCCCATTTCTGTGCCCACTGGATATTCTCCAAATAGGCAATTTCAGAACATAGTCATTTGAGAGCAGCAAGTCATGCAAAAATGGGAGGATAGTATTAAGTCTGAGAGTCACGTGTATGATGATCCCATTGAAAAGAATGCATCTCCAGTCACTTTATTTCCAAATGGCTTGCCCAGTTCAAAGCATGTCTAGGAAAAACAACTGTAGAAACTCTTGCTATGAATCAGACCTCCTTCCTCTTTCTCTTCCTTTCCTGGTGTCATTTGGAGCTTTACTTATGGCACTGTGCCAAGGGATGGGAGCAGCTGCAGCAATGGAGCAGAGGTGGCTGGGGGTGTTCTGCGCACCTGGGAGGGATGATGCCAGAATGCTCAGGGGAAGGATCACAAAGGGTGTGACTCCTGCCATCACTGTCTCTCCCTTCATAAGGTACACAGCGGCTGCTAGTTGTTAGAGGACAAGCATAGCGGCTTGATCATGTCTCTAGAGGTTAGGAGCCTCCATGTCAATCTGAGAGGGCTTTATCGCCCAAGAAAGTGGGAAAGTACAGCCTCTGCCTATGCCCTGTGTTGCGGCATGTGATGGGGAGACAACAGAGTCATTCTGGGAGCTCCTCACATTCCCTTCTTGGTCACGTCATACACAAGAGTTTTCTTGGGTGTACCTTTTTGCATGTATCCAGTTAATCTTTTTTTTTGCAGCAGGAGGAATTAGCTGAAATTTGAATTGATCATTTAGACAAACAGAATTTATACAGACTTTTACTCCGAGCTTAAATAGGTTCAGAGAAAAAAAAAAAGAAAAAAAAAAAGAAGAGACTGTGTGTTGGATCACCATTATTACATTTTCCAAGCAAAACATATTCTCTTCTTAAATTTGAAACCAATTTTCAAAATCGGACTAGATTTATTTTTAAGGGTTAAAATTGCAGAAATACAATGCCTTGTTTTATTTTAGATTAAATAAAACCTCCCTATTGGGTGACTAAATTTCTCCTTCGCCTCATTTGTTTATTTATGCTTGGTTCAGTCTACACCACAAATAAATAAATAAATGGCTGAATTTGCATGGATCTTGAATTCACCATGACTAATCTAGTTAAGAATATAACTCTTTGGCAACTTTGTTATAGAGCAGGCTTGCTAAATGCCATAGATCAGAGACAAGGCTTATAACTGATTTAAATAAGAAAAAATGAACAGCATTTATTAATAATAAAAGGACACGCTATAGCTGTGGCGGTCTAAGTATAAAAATAAGGAAGGGTTTATAGAGCTGGTGGCAGAACTGCTGAGGGAGTGGGCACAGCCCTCTCCCTGACAGCTCCCTCCACAGCGACAGCCCAAGAAGCCCCCAGTAGCATGGCCCCCTCCCAAGGACCACAGCAGCCCAGGTACCTTTGAGAGCAGTCACTGGGACTGGGGGCCAGGGCAGCCTTTGGGCAGGTGAAATGCAGGCGCCTGGCCAAGCTGACAGCCTTGTCAAGCCTCGGGCTGCCACACCAGCACACCTCTAGTTTGGGAGCCCCCAGTACTACTAGCCCCCTACCAAGATTCTCTCATTGCAATTTTAAGTTCAGCAATAAATCTGGTTTTCATTAATGAGAGAATTAACAAGAGAGACAATCTCATTTCAGACCTATTAAAAACAAAATTAGGTATATTAAACAAGGTATATGAAGTGCTATGGGAAACTTTTTTTTCACCACTAACCATGACTGCACCCAGAGTAATCCAATCTAAATTACTATTGAAAAACTGCATCCCACAGTTTTCCTATTTCTGAAGGTCACCAGCTCTCCCAGCCTAACTTTAGCTTAATTTCACTTGCATTAGTTTTACAACAGCACAAGTGAATGGCCTTTGAGAGAGTTACTTCTTGCATAAACTCATTTTAATAAAATCAGAATCTAGCTAAGTAGGTTTAATCACACAGAGGCAGTTCTTGTCTCATTGATTCTTGTAGAAGTTCATGGTGTAAAGAAATTCAAGAAAAATCAGAATCAGCACCTCTGCTTGCACTGTGGTGTGGTGCAAAGCATGTCTGATAATGCTGAAAGGGCTTATAGCTTAGGTAGGAAATGGTAGATTGCAAGCAGAATATTATGTCTAAACATGACGTGTAATTCATTGCACTTTCCCATATCTCACCTACATCTCTTGTCAGCTCCTTTTTTTTCTGTTTTCCTAGTTACAAAAAGGAATAAAGATGTGGTAAAAGTCAAAAGGTTGAATTTTAAAGTTGCAGTTCTTACGCAGATATGCTCATTTGTTAAAGCTTAGCATTTAACCACAGGCCATGACTGGAATTTATTAACTTACTAAAAAATGATAGTGTTAGGTCCTCAGCCATTGTGTAGTGACTGCTTGCTTAATTATCCATATCTAAAGAGTTAAAAGGGTGGCTTTTGCTGATTTGATATTCTTCCAGCTTTCTGCTAGTGTGCAGTGTACTATGTATTAACAACACAGGTCACTGAGTACCCACTGAAAGCTCACACTGGAAACACCTGAAGGACACGTTTAACTCTTCAGAAATCTGTGTCATAACACTTCATGTGTTAACAGAATATGTGGCACAGTGATGCATAGCAGAGGATCAGCCTGGGGTGGGCATCTAAAGTGCTCTGTCTTGCCCCTGAATGCTAGAGTGAAGCATTGTAATTTTATTCCAATTATACTTTTAGTGCCATGATGTCACAGCATAAATTTGTACTTTTGCATGCAGCTCATGCTGGTGTGATGACAGCTCTTAAAATATTGAGTGATTGTAGGCCCGTCAGCATAAAATTATTCTAACATCGTGCCTTTATTAGTGCTTCAATAAATGCCTTTCTTCTTGTGTTCCAAGTTGGCATTTGCAAATGAGCTAATTTCTCAGCAGTAAAATAGTTGTGTTGCATTTATTTTGTGAGGTGGGGTGGAGGAGGGAGAAGAAAAATGCTGTTACATAAAAGGAGTTCTTTTGCCATCAAAACTACATCCACCGTAGTTAGGCAAGTTTAAAAAAGAACACAATAACTAAATGACTGTATAATTATTTAAATGAGCTTGGTGCTTTATAAAGCCATGGAGGGGTATAAACACTTTTTCAAGCCATATGACAAAAGATATGACAGCCTTCTCACAAGAAATAATTCCCGAAAGTCAAGTGCAAACTGTGTTTGCTGACTGATGACAGATATTTTGGGGTTCAGAATGCATCTCTTTCAACAAACTAAAACCAAACTGGATGTCAGCTAACCTAATTCACAGGGCAAAAACTGATAAAAAGTCAAGATAACAAGGGAAGCAGGCTTTAAATTGTACCTGTTGTCTTTTACTATTTGTGTTATCTAGAAGATAGACAAAATTATGCAGAGAAAATTATGCATAAATGAAACTTTGCAATCATAGTGCTAACTTAACAGAAAGGCCTCATATCCACCTTTTCCTTGATGCACACATCCAACAATTTATTTGAGATTTTGTGATACGGTATACTTCTCATTTCTTGTTTAGTTATTCAGCCTTAAAAAAAGATCTGAGTTCCCAAAGTGGTGCCCAGTATGCATCACTCAGTGTTCATAAATCTGAAATCAGTTCAGACACTGAAGGTACTTAATTTTAAGCCTATCATTTAAATGATCGCACTATATGCATTTTTAAATCAATTATTCCATGAGCAAAGTTACAACTGTTTTCAATGTCCTAAGACCCCCTTCCTTTCCTTTTCCAATCTCCAGCTAAAACTAAAAAGGTATTAAACTTAGAATTTCTTCAAAGTCAACAAAATATTTTACTAAATAAAACTTAAAAGGTTTTGAAAATTCTTGACTGGGAAGAGACTTTTTTCCAGCATTTGAAAACAAAATATTTAATAATATCTGCTCAGCTGCCCTATAGGCCTGAATTTCAAGAATCTCAATGTTTTTGAGCCACAGATACTCAGAAACTATGTGCAGTAGATGCACAACAAATGCTTCAAATGCATCTTTAAAAAAGAACTTATAAAGCACATTAAAGAAGAAAGTGAACATTCAAGAAGTAGGAAGATCTGTTTTTCTCTTAATGATGCTTAAGATGTGTGTCTTTACTTAAAACACAAGATGCTGAATCAGGCTGGATTTAACCAAAGCATATAACAGTATTTTTTGCTTTGTGAGAGCCAATTATGTTGAGAGACAAGCAAGCACAGGAGTTAAAAGCAGAGAAATAGAAAATAAAACCAGCTTGGTACATCTATTGCATAAACCCAAAATTGCAGGAGGCATTTTTTGAAAGAGCATAGAAGTCAGCTAGCACACTTTTAGTGCATTTCTTTTGCAGTCTGGCATTTCTACCTGCAGCTAGGTATCAGAATGATTTGCACCCTGTAAATGTTTGGGTATTGTAAATATAAAAGCAAACCGATCAGGAACTTACTTTACTGTTTAATTGAATTGCGAGGCTTTTGCTGCTGAACCTGCAATAACACAGGATGTTAATGACATAGTTTATAAAGAATTTAGCTTCCAAGTGATAATATCTGTTTCATAAATAGCTGAAGTATTCCAGTTGCTGGTAACAGTAACCTGAATGCCTCTGCAGGATATAGCTGGCCATGAAATAGTTTCCCAAAACTGCTGATTTGTGACTGATTTGTCTCTAGAAGTCCTAAAATACTTTTAAAGTCTCAGCTACCAGTAGGAGAAATACCAATAAAGAGTGACCTTTTCTATTAAATGTAATGAATAAAAATACATTGGTAACAATTAGTCAGTCCAAATAAATCTTTAAGAGGTGCTATAGCAAAAAGGGTAAAACTTACTGATTAAAATGTAAGCAACCACACTGTATAAAAATACAAAGCCACTCAAGAATTTTTTCTGATAAACTAACGAAATAACAAATTGTCTCACCTCCAGTATCTCAGCTGAGATGCCTCCTAAATTATTAGTGTTGATTTTCTTCTACATTTAACAGTATTTTAGAGATGGAGTAATGTATAGGTGTTTTAGAATCCACAGTGATGAATTATCTGAATAGCAAATAAATTACCTTTTTATTAGCCAGTGAAAAGATCAGAGTAGGTTTCATCCCCTTCTGCAGACGAGGAAGACCTGGAGACCGGGGGAACTGGGTCACAGGGAGGAACAAAGCAAAGACAGAACATCTCTCAGGGAGGCTACAATTATATTAGAGTCTTCTGATCTTATTATTCATACCCTCTGCTCTGCAAACAACTTAAAAACAGGCAAGGGAGCATTAAGGTCATCAAAGAAACATAGATGGGGAGAGTTTCAGTCAATGTCTTATTACAAATAAGGAACAAGGGACAAGGAAGAAAACAAATGCGTAGCATACATGGTTGGCAAGGTGGAAGTATAAAAGATTAACAAAGTCACACATCCTGGCAATGCAGTAAACCAAAATTTAAGCATATTGCATAATGATGGTGCATATAGAAGTGATTAACAAATGAAATTTTTTAAATAAGAAATGTTAATAAAAAAAATCAACATTTTTCTTGGATTTGGAAGGATAAATGCAAAAATACTCTTCAGATGAAACTTGATATTTTAATCAATCCATTCACAAGTAATTTCTTCTCAAATTTTATTTTTAAAACTATGACATATTTGATTCTGTAAATGTTAAAGTGAGATCTGACTTTTTCAAAATAAAGTCAAAGCAATTAAAACTATTTGCATTGATTAATATACCTTTCTGAACATATTTTCACTGGTGTTGAATTCATGTGTTTTGGTAATAAGTTATCCTGCTGAAAATGTTAGTGAGTTCTGGTTCACAGAAAAAAAAAATCTGTAGCATAACAAGCATGAGACTGAGACATCTAAAACTCTCCACCCTGGAGAAGAGAAAGCTTAAGGGGGTTCTTATCAATGAGCACAAATATCTGAAGGCAGAGTGTAAAGAAGATGGAGTCAGGCTCTTTCCAGTGGTACCCAGTAGCAGAACAAGGGGCAGTGGGCACAAACCAAAAAAACGGAGATTCCCTCTGAACATCAGGAAACACTTTTTACTGTTAGAGTAACCAAGCACTGGCACAAGTTTCCCAGAGAAGCTGTGGAGTCTCCATCCCTGAAGACATTCAAAAGTCATATGGACATGATCCTTGGCAAACTGCTCTAGGTTGCCCTGCCTGAGCAGGGGGGTTGGACCAGATGACTTCCAGAGGTCACTTCAAACCTCAACCATCCTGCAATTCTGTGTTTCTGTGAAGGTGCAGAAAGGGAGTCCACTCCAAAGCTACCAGGTTTATATGATGGTGACTTCTGTGCCACTAACTTTTTAAAAGAATACACATATTTATGACTTTCAAATGTTAAGGCAGTATAAAATGTATGAGGGCTCTGCAACTACAGATTAAGTCTTTTTAGACCCAAGGTTGAAGATATTCTTAAGAAGTTAGAGGAAACTATCCAATCCATACCTGCACCTCTTACAGAAACTTTGTGCTTTGAGAACTTCCCTTGTTTTGAAAGACTGAAGTTTCTTAGTATTCAAAAGGAAGAGATGCTGCAATGTGAGAGAAGATGAACACTGAAGGCCCTAGTGATGAAGTGGTGGCCCTCTGAGGCCAGGGCAGGCTATTTGCATGCCTCCTTGAAGGCAAGGATGGCTGGAGCTGTGCCCTAAACCAGCAGTTGGCTCCTTTGGGGAAAATTTGTACTTTTGGGAAGGTAGAAGGCTAAGCTGTTGATCTTTAGCAACTGGGGACTCCTTGCTGGTCTCTGCCAGCTGAGACACATGTGAAGAATGTGACTCACTTAAGGGTATGTTTAAGTAGCTGAAAAATACCTGATGGAGAAGGTGTCTAAACCTTTTCTGGCCAGCAATTTAGAATTTAGATAGGCCAGCAGCTTAGGAAGGAGGATGGTGTAAGCCTTGAAGAAGAATGAATGTTTACAGTCCAAGGAAAGAATGTTCTGCAATCCTGAACTTGTAAGGATCTAAGTGTAATCTTAGCTTGTCAGAGGTTGAAAATATTGGTAGTGAGACGGATTGTGAACTGGCTGGAGAAAAGAAGCCAGAGAGTTGTGGTGAATGGGATAGAGTCTAGTTGGAGGCCTGTACCTAGTGGAGTCCCCCAGGATTCGGTACTGGGACCAGTGCTATTCAATATATTCATCAACGACTTGGATGAGGGAATAGAATGCACCCTCAGCAAGTTTGCTGATGATACGAAACTGGGAGGAGTCGCTGACACACCAGAAGGCTGTGCTTCCATTCAGCGAGACCTAGACAGGCTGGAGACTTGGGCGGGGAAAAATTTAATGCAATTTAGCAAGAGCAAGTGTAGAGTCTTGCATCTGGGCAAGAACAACTTCAAGTTCCAGTATAAGTTGGGTACTGACCTGTTGGAGAGTAGTGTAGGGGAGAGGGACCTGGGGGTCCTGGTGGACGGCAGGATGACCATGAGCCAGCACTGTGCCCTCGTGGCCAAGAAGGCCAATGGCATCCTGGGGTGTATCAGAAGGGGGGTGGTCAGTAGGTCAAGAGAGGTTCTCCTCCCCCTCTACTCTGCCCTGGTGAGACCTCATCTGGAATATTGTGTCCAGTTCTGGGCCCCTCAGTTCAAGACGGACAGGGAACTGCTGGAAAGAGTCCAGCACAGAGCCACGAAGATGATTAACGGAAGGGAGCATCTCCCTTACGAGGAAAGGCTGAGGGAGCTGGGTCTCTTCAGCTTGGAAAAGAAGAGACTGAGGGGTGACCTTATTAATGTTTATAAATATGTGAAGGGTGAGTGTCAGGAGGACGGAGACAGGCTCTTCTCTGTGACATCCAGTGATAGGACAAGGGGCAATGGGTTCAAGCTGGAACATAGGAGGTTCCATCTGAATATAAGAAAAAGCTTCTTCACGGTGAGGGTGACAGAGCACTGGAACAGGCTGCCCAGAGAGGTTGTGGAGTCTCCTTCTCTGGAGACATTCAAAGCCCGCCTGGATGCATTCCTGTTAGATCTGATCTAGGTGTTCCTGCTCCGGCAGGGGGATTGGACTAGCTGATCTTTCGAGGTCCCTTCCAATCTCTAACATTCTGTGATTCTGTGATTCTGTGAAAAGCTTATCTGGAAAAAAAAAAAAAATTAAGCACAAGACATTGATGCAGCTCAGATGGGAAACACAATGCCAAGCTAGCAGGGAGAGACTAGAATAGACCTCATCTGTAAGCCATGGCTACCTGCAAATATACATATAGTCCTGTGTTTGCAACTGACTTACTGTACGAAAGGAAAAGAGTGATTTAGCAATGTCACTTAGCAAAAGGAAATAAAACTTCACCTCCACAGCTGCCAGGACAAAGACAACTAGAGAAGCGGCACACAGCCCCAGCTTCCTTGCTGTTAGTACAAGAGCCACAGAGACATCGTCCATTTTGAAGACAATATAGAAACCTCAAACTAAATTTTGCACTAATGAGTATTGTGGGACTACTTTTTCCATCAAAGTATAAATTAAAATAGCTCAGTATTGCAAAGGGTAGGAAGACAGCAGGAAGTTGATTCTCAACCAAATTCATAGTCTCATCTTCTGACCTGAACCTCTTAGGAATCTGCAAGTCTCTACTTTCTTGACCTAGTGTGTTTAATCCTTAAGTTATTTTTCATTTGAATGGCAGTTATTCCCCTCTAGTACAGCTATGAAGAATTGTCTTCACAGCAGAGCTGTACATTTCTAACTTTTTCTCCCATTCAACTTGTAGAACTCGCACAGCCACTTTCCTTCACGCTACTGAAGTACACTCTATTCACTGAGCACACAAACTGAGCCACCTGAATGCTGACAACTTCTAGTGCTTTCACAGAGTTTTCTCTATACTCTTCTCTCCAGAAGAACAAACCCATTCTCCCAAAACTCACAGGGAAAGAAATACTCATAGAACCCACTGAAGCAGGTCATATGAAAGGTTATTCTAGCCTAGTCACATATCTCTGACAACAACCAGTACTGAATGTCCAAGGAGAAGTGTGAGAACGGGGTAAATACACTTCATCACAATAAACCCCTAGTTTCCACTGCTTTGCAATCTCAAGACTTCATGAACCAATGGTGTTGTCTTACTCTTTAATAACCCACATTGGATTTTTTTATGGACTAGTACTGCAAAAGTACTCATGGAACTACTTAACTTACCACATCAGCAGGATTCATGAAGTATGGCCCTCAAAATAAAAATAAATGAAAAAAAAACCACCAAACCAGGAGCATGGAGTCACTGAAAAAAATAGAATTAAGTTATGGTTTCTTATAACCATGCTAAATCGTTTTGACAGCTGACTGCTCATCTTAACCATGTAAGGTAGATACATTCTTTTGGCAGAGAGTGTTATTAAAAACAAACAAACAAACAAACAAACAAACAAACAAACAAGTAATTGTGACATTTGAAATAGACTGTGGCATCTATTTAAGGCCTGATTTTCAAAATGAAAAATATTCATAAATACCATCCAAAGCAGTTTGATCTAAACTTGTCAACACTTTACATATTAAAAGGGTACCTACCCCTTCAGCCTTTCAGACCATCTGTCAAAAAACAAGCAAATAAAACACAGTCAGCCATGTGCAGAAACACAGTTAAAGTAGTGATGATCAGAAGGAGGCAGAGAGGAACCTAACTATTAATTCACTAATGGAAGCCTTTGATGTGCTATCTCAGAATCCATTCCAGTCCTTTGTCTGGAGCAGTTTTCCTTTTCCTAGCTAACAAATGCCCTCCATCTTCTTTTTCAAATTTCTCCTGACACGTACCTCTTTGTGCAGTTCTTCCTCCTTAATTTAAATCATAAATAATAATCCTTACATGCTGCCTTTCCTGAACTGTTGTCCCTTGTTTTGCTGTGAATTTCTCATATCTCATTTAGACCATAAGCTTTTCAGATAGGGCATGCATCTTGTAAATTTATGGTGCTGCATGTGTGTTTAATGCTAATAATGTGCAGTCACAGTGCAGGGCAGATTCATAAGCAATGCCCTGTAAAAGAGGCAGCTATTGAATTCATAATCTGGCACTTTATATTCACAAGAGAGGAAAAAGCTGTCATCTCAGAACAGGGGATCTGCTATAAAAGGAATGGGGTTTTTTGCACTAATGGTTATCAAGAATTCACACACTCCACTTCATTATCACTTCCATATAGTAGTGACTATTTCCTAATGTTCCTCATACCATAAGCTTTTGTTTAAGTCCATTTGATCACTCTTGTTTGTTAAAAAAAAAAAAATCCCAAATAAAAAGTAAATTACACCCAAGGCTTATGAACATAACTTCCACATGCTCCTGCCCATCAAAGATCGTAGTGCAGGGAACAAAGCAACTTCGTATGTAAAATGAGGTAGACAAGTACCTCAGTGACACTTAAGAAACACCATCCGAGTCAAACAAAGAGGGAGAAAGGAAGCAGAGTGTTGGGTGGGCTCAGCAAGGGAAATGTTTGGGAGCTGTAGTTTTGGACTTAAGATGAAAGACTTTATCAAACAAGGAGGACTTGTAGTAAAAGCAGTCTCTTTACAAAATTGCTGAGGGCCAAAATACAATTTTTGAAAAGCCCCCTGAGGAGCTCTGATCTTACAGAAAGCTGAGTGCTCCTAGCAAAACATTCACATCTTTTTCTCATTCTTCAGCAGGCTTGGCAGCACTAGGCAACTGCCTCTTCTAAGGGCAAACTAGGAAGTTACTTCAGGGTACTGGGATGCCTTACCGAGTGTGCTCAGATGCTTCTTAAAAGCATCTGCTACTAAAAAAACTAATGACTTCCAGAAAAAAAATTTTAAAAGAGGCCTGCATTGATCCAGGATTCCATAAACCACAAGAAGAATTTAGGTGGGGAGTCCATGGCAGAGAACTTGAAATTTGGCATGGAAAACATTCCCAGGTACTCCGTGTTTCTTGCTTCTGCAGGAGCATTTGCAAGCTTCCTTGCTGGGGCTCCAGAAAAAAGCAGATAAAACAATATCCTCCTCTGCCAGTTTGAGCACCTGCTTGCAAACCCGCAGGAAACCTTCCTCCAGGCTCCCCACTTGTACCACCTACCCAAGCTGCCTCTCGAAGGAGCAGAATTTTTGGGAGGCACCCATAGACCACACTTCCCTCAGCCCGTCTCCCAAATCATGGCATAACAGGGAACTTAGGAGAGATTTTTCCAGTAGAAAAAGCTGTGATAATTGCACTGGACATCACATCTGTGGCCTTTTTTTTTGCATTTTGTTTCATGCCTTTCCACTCTGCTAATAGTTCTCTGGAGTAATCAGGTTACAGTCAATTGAACTTTTTGTGTGGTGAGACAGCAAAAGCTTAAAGAAACAGGGAATCAAGTACAGCTGTTCTGGTTTTATGGTCTTTTTTTTTTTAGAGCGAGCAGCTCTCAGACATAAATCTGGCATAAAGTTAAAACATTTCTAGTACTCATAGTCAGGTTTTTTATTTGCTCCCAGATCAAGCTAATAATTTGGATGCTTAAAGAAGCCAAGGACAGTAATTCCAGCATGTGATCATTTGATCGGCATCACTAACCAGTCTAGATTGTGTACCTCACAGGAATAATTTTTATTCTTGTTGTGCACTATAGGTTTTCGAAGAAAAATATTATACAAGTCTAAAAAAAACAACAGGGGAAAAAAGGTATAAAAACAAATAAGATACAGTAGCAAAATAGGAATAAAAGCAGTTGATTGCAGAGGTAGAATAATTAATTTTCATATTTCTCCCAACATTTTGACACTTCCTAAGACATCCCTAAGGATTTCTGTAGTGATTGTAGTAGACAAATTCCCATAGTTTAATACAGAAACTGTCTATTGTTGCCTGTTTCTACCTGTGTTTGGCACAAGGAAACTTCATTCTTGACTGTTGTTTGGGTGTCATTAACACAACAAATATCTGTGGTAGGTGAGTACCAGATCCCTGCCACTAATGATATATTCTTCATGCAATATATAAAGTACATCACTTCATCACAGGGGTATAACAGGACATGAGTAGAATTTGATTTCAATATATGTCTTCAGGAAGTACATGTGTTATCAAAACCAGGCACAATTAAACTTTAAAGAAAATAGTTGCCCTGTCTCATCTTTATGTGTCAAATTCAGCATCATACCAGCTCTCCAGAAGTGTCTTTGTACATCCCATAAAAATATATGCATAAATAGCCTTGATCATATCATATTGACCAGATCAAAAAAAAAAAAAAAAAAAAAAAAAACACACAAAAAAAAAAATGACCTGGCTTTCCCTGAAATAAGGAATGTATAAAAATAGCCACATCAAAAGCAAAGAATTTTGATTTACAACAAAATTTATTAAAAAATAAAGAATTAAATTTTTGAATATACTGTCTTTAACCCAAATTAACAAAATATCAAACAATATTTGTATTCTGAAGACTAGACCTGCATACAACAAGAAAATTAAAACCATTTTTACAAGATTTTTTAAAGTAAGATTTTTTCACCAGCTAAGTTAATAAGCTCATATCTACATTCCTGAAGGAAATACAGAAGGAATTCCTCTGCGAAAGAAGGAATAACTCTGCCATCATAAATTTTTCACTCCTTCCTGCAGTTAAATCATGCTGCAGTCTACCATCTCTGTGTCAATTAAGATGGCAACAAAATTTCCCAAAGACTATACCTAGCTGACAATACTCGAAGTTGCTTATCTGTACAGGTCTGCAAATGCTAATGTTGTGCCCATGCAGGACACAAGCTGTTGCTGATCTAACTCTGGCACAACCAAAAATGTGCTAACAGCTGGCTTGGGCTTAGTGTTGGACTATGAACAGTTCTTGTCTTCCAGTTCAGCATAACCAGCCTGTAGTCTTGAGCATAACTAGAGTAAATTTAAAATGTGGCATAAGCATAGCTAAAAACAAGTTTAAAAAGAGCAAATCTGTTCAAGAGAGGAAAAGTAATAAAAGACACTCATTTTAAAAGGACTCATCAAATCTTCCTTGTCTGGCAGTTTAGAGCGAGCCAACAAAATGCTTTGTGAGCAGGAAAAATATAGCAGGCAGTGGAGAGGGCTTTGGACAAATCCAAGCTTATGAGACAGGTCTCTTTAAAAGGAGAAAAGCTTAAGGATGTGTTTTAGAGCATGTTTAGGGACTGCACTACACTAACTCTGCAACACTGGCAAAGAGAGGCTTGTGGTCTGAAATATAAATCACACAGAAGGCTCTTGACATCCTAACTCTCTTCTTTTGAAGAATAAATGAAGATAAAATGGCTGAGGTGTACTATACTTGACAACTATAGGCATTTTTACTGCTGAAAATTTCATATAAACTTTTATTACCCTATTCGCACTAAGTGGCATTTTTTTCAAGGCTGTGGGTAAGAAATTAACCACACAGTTTCAGTTAACATCAGTAGAAGCTGAGCAGCTGCTAGTAATTTCCAGTTAGTTCTCAATAAGAGTTCCCTCTGTGGGAGCCTCTTCCACCTGCAGGAGACCACAGAATAAACCAGTTCCTTTTAAACTGCAAGGGAGCAGGAAACACTAGTTTGTTTTCCTCTTTTCGTGAAAGGAACTTCTCTCAGAAAGTTAAAAAAGGAGTGAAGGTTTCTTGGCAGTATATTTTCCTGCTCTAGTTAATATTCACTGTGTCACATAACCTCAAAAAAGCTGTTTCTAAAAAGCAGACATCAGCAGCAGAAAGTCCTCTTAATAACACAAACTCAAGACAGGGTAGAGCCAAAGCCCTCTGCTGCAGCTTACCAACATGGCACAATTTGAGCTGCTCCTTCCTCCTGTCCCAGACACCTCTTGGTGCCATTGCAGCTTCCAATGTTTCTTTCCACAGGGAACAGCTTATTTAGTCTCTCCTCTTCATGAGGAGTAGCCTTTCACTGTGACACTTTATTTTTACCTCCATCCCCACCTCTTCCCACATGGAAATTTGCCCTGGAGTTTTGATTTAAACACCATGACAGTATAATCTGTGGGCAATGCAGATACAGAAACATGATGGATCAGATGCCCTATAATTGAAATGGTCACATAAGAACCAGAAACAGATCAATAAACCAGGCTTCCTAAAAAATTAAAATAGAGCTCTCCTTGAAATAGACACTAAGTACTGTTGAGTGGTATTGCTCTACTATTCAGAAACCCATTCTATATGTAAGAGGAATACATCATATTCTTTCAAACATGTACAGAGATGTACAGAGTCATCACTGCCATTAGAAAATAAACATGCATGTTCTTTTGCTGGAAGCCACCTATGGCTGGTGTGCTTTTTGTTAAAATGCAGTGTTTTTATTTTTTGAAAAACTGTTTAAGTTTAACCAGGTTTCCCTTTTGAGTGAGGGAATCAGTTAAGAAATCAAAGTGCCAAAATAAAATGTGTCTGAGGTCTTTTCAATTCTCTTCTGACATACAAAAAATATCTGCAATGTTGCAAAAAATTACGCTTGTAGTCAGCAATTGACCTAGTCAGATTTTCCTAAACAAAACGAGAATACATACTTATTAATGTAGTTTACACAACACGAGGAGGAAGCTGAAGTATTTTCTTCTCCTCTAAAAAAGTGTAACTCTAACTGTATTTAGCACCATGTCAGAAACTTTGGTGTATACTCTTATTTTTTGCTCCACAGTTATTTTCATAGATCATGAAATGAAAATTCTGCTTATAATGTAAAAAACAGGAGTCATGATTCCAGTAATTTCCTTTCTCAGTCATTGCACTAAATGAACTAGACTATATGCATTTAGGACACTAAAACATAGCCTAGCATTAGGTGTAGTTCAACTTTAACTGTCTTTCAGATTCAGAGGTGTTCTTTATGTGGTCGTAAGCACCATAAAAATTTAGAACTTCTACTTAAAGCCATGTTGAAGGGTAAGTATGTACTAAATAAATCTGAGGTAAAGTGGGATGACAGGGTTCCACTGAAGTCAACAAAATAAGGATGTGCTCATATAAATATCAGCAAACAAGTACGAACATTTTTAAGAAGTTACTGTCCCTTAGTAAAAATATGGTAAATTGTATTAGAGCCTGTTATAGTGAAGATTTAAGGTAAACCATTTCATTTTTCAGCATCAGTAGACTAAAGTCACACATTCTCAGTCATGTAATAGACATCAGTATAGAGGAACAAACTTCCTAAGGTAGGTAGATGAACAAGTCTTGTGATGCAAACTTTGTTTGCAATTATGTGACTGTTAATGCCCTCATAGGGGGATAAAAACCTCTACCATTATGAGTAGAGCAGGGTTGACTATATTTTTGTATTATTTTCCCTTCCTATTTCTTTCAGTACTCTATTTCTCTCTCTGTAGCCTGTTTCTCTTCTCTGTGTCAGTTTAACATAAGAAATGGATCTATGAGCTCATCATTAGAATAAGATTGCACCGTTGTAAATATTTGGGAATAACCATGGCTTACAAAACTCATGTTAACAGTTATCTAAAAGCAGTGTTGAACCAAAATCTAAACTTTTGCCTGCAGCCCCAACTACAGCGTTCCTGTGTGTCCCACAGGAAATGGCATCGTATTTCTCATCTCAGTAATTTCATGCCCTGTAGATTCTTCAAACACCCAAAGGCTGTTTTACCAACCTGATGATGGAGAAGAACAGTATAATAAAGGCTGTAATACTGCACCAGTCTAAAGAGATGCTGTTCTTTAAACTTTTGCCCAAAGGCAAGTTTGTCATTCATAAGGTCTGTGCTGCCAGTGAACCTGTCCCAGTTGATGCTCTGCTGTCACTGCACAACAAAATTTGAACCACAGATTCAGGGTATAATCTCCAACTCATCCCCACTGAAGATCCTATTTGTTGTCAGCATGGCAAAGATGATGATTGCTATGAGAGCGTCTTGCGCTGCCTTGCCACCACTGAAAAGGGACTGTTTTCATCTCTCCTGTGTAGTCTTCTTCCAAGCAGTTTAAAAAAAAAAAAAAAATTCCATGTACAACTACCTGCCACTAGTGTGGCAGAGTGGATTGCACCTGGGATTACATCTGGACTGAAACAGTGGGAGTCAAGCCTTGAAAAAGTGAAGCCTCTGTTCTGTCATTTACCACCTGCCTCTTTTTTATCTTGTTTGAGTGGAGGCTTTAGTATTGAAATATGTCATCTCCCACCACCATTATCAACTCACTACTGGAGTATTTCACTAAACTATTTTAATTGCTAAAAAGGTGCATTTCAATCCCTCATAAATACTGCCTAAAATCAATTTGTTGTCAGGTAACAGCTGCTACGTTCACTGTAACTGGTTCCCAGAAAAGTAGTTAATTCTGAAAAATGTTAATAGTTTCAGCCTTCAATTGAAAGATTTAATAATCAAAATTTTAATATACTCCCCCTCCTTTTCCCCTCAAAAGTTTTAAGATAGGTTAACCTGTCAAGAGCAGCATCACTGCTGATCCAGCTGAGGCAAAGAAGCAGGTTGTATATTCTTATTATTATCATAATGGGCATCTGGAATCCATTCAAAAATTATGATTTACTTTGTCACAGGGGATTATGGCTGAATTTGGAGATCTTTATGGTCTGCAGAGGCTTGTGAAATTCAAATACAGAAACTGACAGTTAAGCATTTCATGAGAAGTCCTGCCTTATACGAATCCAACAAAACATGAACAAGTGCTCGAGGGGAAGAAAATCCACAATGTTTTGGTAGCTAACCACTTACAGAAACATTAACATATTTGGTCAGGGTCTCTCTGTGAGCTTCTGAAGTAATTTAGGAGCCAGAAGGATTCAGTCCTTAGCAGAATTCCAACATTCTGAAAAAAATAGTCAGAAGCCTCTAATATTTATGAATTATTAATGCTGGCTTTTTTGCTTTTTTTTTCCCTTAGTTTTGCTTCTGTGTGTATGTTCAGCTGAGTAATTCAATAGACTGATAGAGACATGAATAGATATGCTAACTAGCACCAAGGCTAACCTTTAAAGTTCATTAAAGCTGTCAGCTTTCAATGAAATATTTTCATTTTTCTTTTTCTGAACTGGAATACAAACATTATTTGTACACTTGGTGCCAGCAGGAGTGCCCCCAGGAATCAGTTTTTAAGATACTTTTTTCAATGTAGAAAACAGGTTCAAGAAAGGTGTCAGTTTTACAATCCTCATTTACAGTCCCTGTCGTGGTAATGTGTTCATATTGTGCCAGTAGCTTCTCTCAGTTCTCGTTACAATCATTGTCCTCTAAAAGAGGTCTCAGCCCGGCGTCGCAGGCGACCCCCATCCCGACCTAGCTCAGTTCCCCTGGTCCCTCTCTGTAACAGGTATGAAGCCCTGAAACCAGAGTGAGCGGTAAGTGATGATGACGTGGAAGCACTGCCGCCAAGCTTGCCCAAGGTGAGCCGGTGGGGAAGAAGACTGGCGTGGATGAATAGGGAGCTATTCTTGAGGCTCCGGGAGAAAAAGAGAATCTACTGCCTGTGGAAGGAGGGACAGGCAACTCCGAATGAATACAAGGAAGTCGTTAGGATGTGTAGAGGTGAAATCAGAAAGGCAAAAGCCCAGCTTGAATTTAACCTGGCCTCTAGGGTGAAAAGGAATAAGAAACTCTTTTATAAATACATTAACAGTAAGAAGACAAAGGAGAATATCCACTCTTTGCTGGATGAGGCTGGGAATGTGACCACTGAGGACAAGGAAAAGGCAGAGGTTCTGAATGCCTTCTTTATGTCTGTCTTTAAAAGTCAGACCAGTTATCCTCAGGGTACTCCTCTCTCTGACCTGGTAGTCTTGGCTGGGGAGCACACTAACTCCCCTGTGATTCTGGGAGAAACAGTCAGAGACTTATTACTCCAACTGGACTGCCACAAGTCCATGGGGCCAGAGGAGATCCACCGGAGATTGCTGAGGGAACTGGCGGAGGTGATAGCTGAGCCGCTTTCCACCATCTATCAGCGCTCCTTGTTGACTGGTGAAGTCCCAGAAGACCGGAGGCTTGCCAATGTGACTCTCATTTACAAGAAAGGTTGTAAGGAGGATCCGGGGAACTACAGGCCTGTTAGCCTGACCTCGGTTCCAGGGAAGGTTACGGAGCAGATTGTCTTAAGGGAGATCATGCGGCATGTGTGGGATGACCGGGGGATCAGGCCCAGCCAGCATGGGTTCATGAAGGGCAGGTCCTGTTTGACCAACATGATCTCCTTCTATGATCTAGTGACCCATCTGCTGGATGAGGGAAAGGCTGTTGATGTGGTCTACCTATACTTCAGCAAAGCCTTTGACACTGTCTCCCACAGTATTCTCCTGCAGAAGCTGGCAGCCCGTGGCTTGGATGGGTACACTCTTGGCTGGGTAAGGAGCTGGCTGGAGGGCCAGGCTCAGAGAGTGGTGGTGAATGGAGTTAAATCCAGCTGACGACCAGTCATGAGTGGTGTTCCCCAGGGGTTGTTGCTGGGGCCTGTCCTCTTCAATATCTTTATTGATGACCTGGATGAGGGCATCGAGTGCACCCTCAGTAAGTTCGCAGATGACACCAAATTGGCTGGGAGTGTGGATCTGCCTGGGGGTAGCGAGGCCCTACAGAGGGATCTGGACAGGCTGGAGAGCTGGGCTGAAGCCAATGGGATGAGGTTCAACAAGACCAAATGCCGGGTCCTGCACTTCGGCTACAACAACCCCGGGAGACGCTACAGGCTTGGGGCGGAGTGGCTGGAAGACTGTGTAGAGGAAATGGACCTGGGGGTATTGATTGATGCTCGGCTGAACATGAGCCGAGAGTGTGCCCAGGTGGCCAAGAAGGCCAATGGCATCCTGGCCTGCATCAGAAACAGTGCTGCCAGCAAGAGCAGAGTGGGGATTGTTCCCCTGTACTCAGCACTAGTGAGGCCGCACCTCGAGTACTGTGTCCAGTTTTGGGCCCCTCACTGCAAGAAAGACATTGAGGCCCTGGAGCGTGTTCAGAGGAGGGCAACAAAACTGGTGAGGGATCTGGAGCACAGGCCATGTGAGGAGAGGCTGAAGGAGCTGGGAATGTTCAGCCTGGAGAAGAGGAGGCTCAGGGGAGACCTCATTGCTCTCTATAACTTCCTGAAGGGAGGTTGTAGTGAGCTGGGGGTCGGCCTCTTCTCCCGTATCATTAGTGATAGGACCAGAGGGAATGGTTTCAAGCTACAGCAGGGGAGATTCAAGCTGGACATTAGGAAGTACTACTTCTCAGAAGGGGTGGTCAGGCACTGGAATGGTGAAACTTGATTTGCTGCGGAGACTAGCATCAGAGCAGGTAAGACTGCGCTGGGCAAGCATTCTGGAGTGAAAAAGGCTGACCAAAAAGCCCTTTTAAGGCTTTTAAAGCTCTTTTTAAGGCTTTTTTTTTTAAGCTTTAAAGCAAAAGTGCTGTGCCTGTGCTGGGAGCTACCAGCTGGTGGGCGGGCTCTGAGTCAGCAGGGGTGGAGTTAGCACTTCAGCCGCTCAGTTTAAACTCCCCAAGAAGGAGGTGTCATCACCTGCCCTTGGCCTTCACACCTGATAATAACCTTTAAATAGTCTCAGGGAGGGCAGAAGCACTCCAGGTGAGTTCCTGCTGCTCACTGAGAACTGGGAGGTTCAGTGACTGAGCGCAGCCCACACTGCCCACACGGTGCTGTGGGTGTGGAGGTGGGTCGAGTGGTGAGGAGTTTACATTCGTTCCTCCTTGCTCAGGAGACCAGCTTTCCTCTTTCCTCCTGGCAGTCTCTGTGACTGAAGGCCTAAACACCGTCTCCACCAGACAGCGGGCTGATTCCAAGAAGACAGTGGCAACCCAGACGGAGAGCCTGCCCAGAGATGTTGCTGTTCAGGTCTCTGGCTGCAGGGAGTGCCTGAGCCTGCTGCTGCCTGGGGAGGGTGGCAGGGATCCAGCCTGTGTGGGGTGTGAGCAGGTAGATGATCTGCTCAGCCTGGTGGTGGAGCTCAAGGAGGAGGTGCAGAGGCTAAGGGCCATCAGGGAGTGTGAGAGGGAGATTGATTGGTGGAGTGACCTGCTGGCGTGCCGGAGGGAAGGGTGCCAGGGCGATACCCCCAGAAAAGTGGTTGACCCTCTGCCCAGTCACAGTCAGACAGGCTCGACCGATGAGGAACCTCCCCCCAGCAACAATGGTGGGGGGTTGTGGAGTGTGGGGCAGCGGCAAAACCAGTCTAACTCTCTCCCTGAAAGGCATCAACGTGATATTCACCAGACAGTGGTGGACCCCTTACCCTGTCACTGCCGAGCAGAGCCAGGCAATTTGAGAGAGGAGGAGCAGTGGAAACGGGTACTGGCTCAGCGAAGTGGGCATCCCCCATCCCAACCATCCTCGGTTCCCCAGCTGCCTCTGCGAAATAGGTTTGAGGCCTTGGAACTCGAGGGAGAAATGAGTGGAGGTGTGGAGGGAGGCCCATCTGTTAGGTCCCCTCAGGTGAAGCCCCCGGCCCCACACCTCAAGACTACCTCCATCCAGAAGGACAGAAGGGTAGTTGTCATAGGTGACCCCCTTCTGAGGGGAGCAGAAGGCCCTATATGTCGGCCTGACCCTCCCCGTAGAGAGGTGTGCTGTCACCCTGGGGCACAGGTCAGGGACATCTCTAGGAAACTTCCTAGGCTGATCCACCCTTCAGATTATTACCCCTTATTGATAGTTCAGGCTGGCAGTGATGAAATCGCTGAGAAAAGCCTGAAGACTATTAAAAAAGACTTCAGGGGACTGGGATGGGTAGCTGATGGAACAGGCATGCAGGTTGTTTTTTCTTCTATACCTTCAGTGGCAGGGAAGGACACTGAGAGGATCAAAAAAGCCCACCTCATAAATAAATGGCTTAAAGATTGGTGCAAACACAGGAATTTTGTTTTTTTTGACAATGGGACAGTTTACTCAGTGCCTGGCGTGATGGGTGCAGATGGATGTAGCCTGTCTCCAAGGGGAAAGAGGATCCTAGCTGAGGAACTGGCAGGACTTATTGATAGGTCTTTAAACTAGGTATGAAGGGGGAAGGGGACAAAATGAGGACCTCTGGGGTTGAGAGAGTTGTTCGAGGCCTCGTACCAAACTTGAAAGGCAAAGGGGGTGGAGTGCAAAGGGATGGAGTATGGAAGGGGGATACTGCTGTTCTAGGGGATCCTGTATCCGCTATAAAGGCGGTGAGACAGAAAACCCAGCTGAAGTGCCTTTATACCAACGCATGCAGCCTGGGAAATAAGCAGGATGAGCTGGAAACCATGTTGCACTTGGAAAGTTATGACCTTGTTGCTATCACGGAAACACGGTGGGATGACTCCCATAACTGGAATACCACCATTGAGGGGTATCGGCTCTTCAGAAGGGATAGGCAAGGTAAGAGGGGTGGGGGAGTTGCCCTCTATGTCAAAGAGTGGATGGATTGTGAAGAGCTGTGTCTGAGGAACAGCCATGATCAGGTCGAGAGCTTATGGGTAAAAATCAAGGATCGTTCCAGTATAGGGCATCTAGTGGTTGGGGTCTGCTACAGGCCACCTGATCAGGGGGAGCCTGTTGATGAGGCCTTTTTGCTCCAGCCGCAGGAGGTGTCCTGCGTGCGGGCTCTTGTTCTGATGGGGGATTTCAACCACCTGGATGTCTGCTGGGATAGTGGCACAGTGGGTGGCAGACAATCCGGGAGATTCCTGGAGTCTGTCGAGGACAACTTCCTGGTCCAGGTAATAGATGGACCCACTCGAGGAGAGTCTCTACTGGACCTGGTCCTGCCAAATGTGGAGGAGAGCATTAGAGAGGTTAAGATTGGAGGCAGCCTGGGCTGTAGTGACCATGCCTTGGTGGAGTTTGTAATCTGGAGGAAGGTGGGCCTGGCTAAAAGCGGAGCCAGGACCCTGTGCTTCAGGAGAGCAAACTTCCAGCTGCTCAAGAAGCTGCTGAGTGGGATCCCCTCAGGGTGATCACCCCTTAAGGGCATGGGTGCAGAACAGTGCTGGCAGCTCTTTAAGGACACCTTTTTGAGAGCGCAACATTTCTCCACACTCCAGCAAAAGAAGTCAAGCAGGGGAGGCAGGCGACCGTCATGGCTATGCAAGGACCTGCAGCTTAAACTGAGGGAAAAGAGGGAAATGTACAGGAAGTGCAAGAGGGGTTGTGTAGCCTGGGAGGAATACAGGGCTGTTGTCCGTGTGTGCAGAGATAGGATTAGGAAAGCCAAGGCACAGATGGAGCTGAACTTGGCAAGGGATGTGAAAGATAACAAGAAGGGGTTCTACAGGTACTTAGGCAGGAGGAGACA
>WKFP01015441.1:37944-50611 GCA_011057875.1 Pterocles orientalis | reverse complement strand
AGGAGAAAGTTTTTCACCCAAAGGGTGGTGGCACACTGGAACAGGTTGCCCAGGGAGGTCGTGGATGCCCCATCCCTGGAGGCATTCAAGGCCAGGCTGGATGTGACTCTGAGCAGCCTGGTCTAGTGGTTGGCGGCCCTGCATATGGCGGGGGGGTTGAAACTAGATGATCACTGTGGTCCTTTTCAACCCAGGCCGTTCTATGATTCTATGATTCTGTGATTCTGTGAATGGACTGCCCAGGGAGGTGGTGGAGTCACCGACCCTGGGTGTGTTCCAGGAAAGACTGGATGTTGTGTTGAGGGACATAGGTTAGTGGGAGCTATTGATAATAGTTGAATGGTTGGACAGGATGATCTTTTAGGTCTTTTCCAACCTTGGTGATTCTATGATTCTATGAGGTATACAGATTTGAGTATCTCACACATCATCTTCCTGAAATAGCAAGATCTGACTGGGGAAAAAAAGGGAGGGAAGGGGAAGGGTTGAGGACCTGATATGCTACACTAGTATGTGTGTTGAAGTGGAAGGAAAATTTCTTATATTTAAACAGCATTTTCAAAACATTTTTGACCAACTGAAGAAAAGGCAAATCCACTTTACCGTCCTGCTTACTCTTCTGATAAGTTGTTCCTTTCAAAGATTTTAATGTGTGCAAAAATTAAAAGGATTTTGACAATCCAGCAGTGACTGTGTTGCATCCTTAATGCTCATTACTAAACTGTAAATATAGAGACCACGAAACTGAAGTATTTGAACCTAAAATCTGGAGAAATCCCAGTATTATTCCTGTTTGGCAGTGTCAGACATCAAAATACAGGGAGCGGAAGCAATAGGATCAAAGTTTCAAAGACCAAATTCCAGATTCTGGTAAGAGATAACTGATCTCTATTCCTCTGCTATTTTTTTCCATTCCTCCTTTTTCACTACATTTGAGTAAGAAGTGTCACCAAACTTCTCCAAAGTTCAATAGTGCAATTTCTGCATTCCTGTTCAAACAAATGAGTACTCAGAAGATAAATTTGCAATCTGCTTCAAGATTTGAAGTCTGTCCTGTGAGGGACTCAAACCCACCTGTTTTGATAACATCTATACTTAAGGCCCATCTCAAATTGTAGTTGCAATGCTTGCAAGGAAGCCTGAATTTTTGTTATAAACTTACACTTCCGGTCAGGTTCACAAATAGACTGTCTAAAGCAGCTACAGCTTGGACCTGTTTTACTTCATTTTGGTATAACAATTTGAACTTCGTAAAATGGACAGTTTGTACCCAATCATGGTGATAAAAATTGTGTGCTTTTTTTTTCTTTTTTCAGTTGAAATTAATATTATCTCAGCAGGGTAACTAGAGCAGAATACTGATTTACCACTTCAAATGAAATAGTCAGATTTTCAAAGTGTAACTTCCTTGATTTTAATCATAGTCAAGCACAGCAATCAGGCTTCCTAGGGTCAGGTACTGTAAAGACCTCAGATACCAACACAACAGACAAGGACTAAGGTCAAGACCAAAACAAATGAGTAAATATAACAGACAGACTGGCAAAGCAAGGGTAACAGTAAACCTTCACTAACTCCATTATAATCTGTGTGCAGTTTTACTGTTCCAAATATTTTTGTGTTGCTTTCTGAGAAAATGTCTCAAAATAAAATGACAGTCTTGGACATCTTGTAATTTGATAACCAATCAGTATAATTTACAGAAATAAAAAAACTGTCATTACACTGTCTGTGTGACGTAACATTCTCATCCCGAAAAATCTTTCCATCTATGAGCTGTGTTATAAAACGGAAATGCAAAATGTACATACTATATAGAAGAGAGAAATCTCAGGAAAAAAAATGTCTGTGATACCCAGCATATTAAAGATATCCTCCAAGTCTGAATTCTTTAGTACATAAGAAGAGGCAGTGGGACAGATACCAAAGAAATGAAGCCTTTTCTCATACTCAGGCAACAAATTGATGTTACTCTCACTGCTATTCATAACAAACTTACTACTGCTGTGAAACTAAAGTTTAGAAATGAAAGCTATGCAATACTCAGTTAACTTCTTTCCTGGTGTTATTTGTATCACAAAGAACTCTCTTTCTTAGCCCAGTTTGCACTTTATCTATCTGCTGCTCAGATCAAGTTTGCCCAACAAATTGTTCTTGACCTTTCCTCCAAAACAATGAAGAAATGCTCTTTCCTAGTCAGATATGTTATTTTGCTAGATGCCTGCCAATGGGAAGTAGTGAATGAGTTCCTTATTTTGCTTTGCTTGTGTGTGCAGCATTTGCTTTACCTATTGAACTGTCTTTACCTCAACCCACGAGTTTTCTCCCTTTTACTTCTCTGTTCCTCTCCCCCATCCCACCATGGGTGACTGTGTTGCCAGCTGGGTTTGAACCATGACAACAATTCAGTCAAAAACAGTAAACCCCCATTTATTTTGACTGCAGTTGACACAAGTGCTTCTTAAGAATTAAGCCTTGGTAGCAACATCCAGGATTTCTAGAGACATTTAGCTGTTATATGAGTCTTTTTCTGTTGGTTTGTTGGGGTTTTTTTAATTAATATGGTTTAATCCACATTCTCTGCCAGCATAAGAAATACCTAAAAATACTGTATATTATTGGATCAGCTGATTTATAATATTTTCTAGGCAACTTTCTCTTGTGCTCCCTTAATTTAATCTTCTTTTTCTATACAAATGAAGAAAAAAGAACAGCCCAAGAGTATTTTTCAGTAACTCCAACCTAAAAGTTGCTTTTTTACTAATAATCTTCTGAGCAGCTCAGAGTTGTGGCTAATTTTGTCTCTTAACTTTTTTTATTAGTAGTAATTACAACAAACAAACGACATTTTGCATTATGTTCTTTCATTTAAGCAGTCGTACCAGACTGGAAAAAAAGTATTATGCTTTGAAAGATGAGAGAACCTTCTAAAAATCTCGCACTGTGCAGAATATAAAGCAAGGTCTTTAACACTCCTTCATGCCTCTGGTAGGAGAGAAGAATGAGGATGGAACTGGAGAGACTGACTAAGAGCTATCATAGTGCAATTAAAATTTGTGCACAGGTAGGATTGTGGTGGGTTAACCTTGGCTGGATGCCAGGTGCCCACCAGGCCCCTCTGTCACTCCCCCTTCAGCCAAATAAAGGGGGAGAATAAGATGAAAAACTCGTGGGACAAGATAAAAGCCGTTTAATTAAAGCAAAGGCCAAGGCCATGCACAGAAACAAAAGGTAAACAAAGATGTTATTCTCTGCTTCCCCCAGTAAGTGATATCCGGCCACTTCCCGGGAAAGCAGAGCTTCAGGATGTGCAGCAGCTGCTCCTGGAGACAAACACAGTAACAAATGCCCCCCTCCTCCTCCCTGCCCTTGGCGTTTGTGTCTGAGCTGATGTCACATGGTCTGGAACAGCCAATCCGGTCAGCTGTCCCGGCTCCGCCCCCTCCCAAGCTGTGTTACCCTGCTGGCTGCCGGTGCAACCCTCAGCACTGGGAGGGCTGCTGTGGGGATACTGACTCCATCTCAGCCAGACCCGATACAGAGATATAAGCATATTTGAAACTAAATGCTACCATGTGTTTTATCCTTATCAATTCACAACATTGGAAGAGACTGACAAAACTCATAGGACAGAAAACTTGCACAAAGACAGAAAAACTGTTTGACCAAAACCACACACTAGCTAACCACAAAGCCAGGAACACCTGAGCAAGCCTTAAATCAAACGTCCTCATTGCAACCATTTTAAACCACTACTTCAAACAGACAGACATTAAATACATTTAAAACTCCCACCCTGCTCTTCCCAATGAAAAGTGTAAAGGACTATGTGTTCCCTTTACCAAATACACATGTAACATCTTAATGTAAGATGATAATGTTCCAAAGTTAGAAAGTACACATTGCTATTTTTCTAAGTTAAGCAAGATCAAACAGTACATCATATCCTCATTTATTATTTTAGTTTAGTTAACTACTATGCCTTTTACTATGAATTTACACTAATGCCAGGGATTTCTGGTTTGCAGGAAGGAATAACCCATATCTCATATATCTGTGTTTTATAGCTATATACAAATCTTATTATTTTATGGTAATAAACACACGTGTCCATACGTTATTTTGGAGAAACAGTCCCATGTCTACAGACATCTAAAGTCATCGCTGATTTTATAACATGACTTGAACTCTTGGCCCTCCAGAGGCCATCCAAAGTATGAGTTAGGAAGTGAGTAACAGTAAGAAAGTTAAGAGTAATGAAGTCATAAAAGTCAACACTGTTGTGGAGTGCTACAGAGTCACATAGCTGTATGTAGAGTTCAAGTACTCCCTCTCCTGCTGCATTCCTGGAAGTCTCTGGATGATGTTGGTCACCAAAAATGTAATTTTTATGAACTGCAGTTCCTTGAACAATGAGCTTGAGCAATTTGCTCCTTCTCTAGCCCAGCATGGAATAATTTCCTCTGTTCTATAAAGTTTGCACAAGAGTTTATCTCAATGAAGAATGAGTTGAAAATAGGTTTGTCAAGACTGAATGATTCCTTCCCACTGTACTTTTCTCAACATTTGTATGTCTGGTCATGCTTCAGAGGTTGCACCAGTTATTTGGATTTTGATTTCTCTCCTCCCAGGGAAGCCCTGAGCTTTGGGAGTTTGTTCTTTCTGCTGGAAAAGTTATTGAAGGGAAATTAGGGAGTTCACCTCTGTCCTTTGTGATCAGATACTTGTGTTCAAGCAGAATAATTTGAAATAGAAATTTCTAGCTGATTATGCATAGTTAAGAGCAATAATTTTCAGTAATCTCATACAAGTTCCAGATGGGCACACAAAATGGGAACACTATGGTTGTAATACAGAATTTGCCAGGTTTGTAAATCATCATAAAACCCTACACATACTTAGTTCTATGAAAATATGCAGCATTAAGGGCAGGTAACGTATAAATAAATGTATTACACTTAAACTCCACCACAGCTGTGAGACTTCACATAGCAAGTCACAAGAATCAACAAAAATGTTTGATTACTAGAATGCTGCTAGCATTTGAGTTATTCAAGAAATTGCCTATTCCCTCAAAACTCTTGTTAACTCTGACTTTCTAGATGTTAATTTCAAATCAAATTATATTATTCTGATATTATCAACATCAACATTGCTATTAAAAATGAAAAGTCATTACTTTGACAAAATCTCAGCATTAAGATCTCCAATCACACATGCTTTGTACCCCTCTAGTGTATTAAATGATATGACTTGTTATTACTCACATTGTATAAAACAGTTGTACTTTGCAATTGATACAGACGTGGTTGCAACAGACAAAATAGATGAAATTAAAGGATGAAAGTGTTCCAGTATCAGTAAATGAACAAAAGTTGCAATTAAGGAAATGTACGGATTATTTGTCCAAGGAGGGCTGTACTGACAAGAACAGAGATTTGGTACTTGATTCTTAAATGAAAAACTTAAAGAAAATTTACAAACATGGACCAAGATGAAGTCAGGTTGTGCCCTGAAAAAAAATTTTTTAAAAAAAGTAAACCAGTAAGTTAGAGGAAGACATCATCAAACAAGCACAATCTCATTGAACTAGAATCAGTGCTACAGTTGAGCCTCTGTGAAAGGGGCAACCTCTGCTAGTCACTTTAAAATCCTACTTACAAAACATACCGCTTTACTGTAAAGCAATTCATAAATGTACTGGGTACCTACAACTAAGAACAAAAATGTAATAGATGACTGTTCAGATCCATTTACATAGAAGGATATTACATGCTGTATACATTAAAGTGTGTTATTCAGTTTGAAATTCCTAGATGTAAAGAAAAAATAAACAACTTAATACATTAAAATTATATACAAAAAACTCAATTAATTAAATTTACATATCTAATTATCCTAGTGGATTTATCAATATAAAATCCTCGGTAAATGAGCATATTATAACAAAACAGTGCCTAACAAGAGCAGCATAATTTATACATATTTCAGTTCTTATATTATGTTCTTCACACTACTTTTGCATAGGGCAACAAGAAACTGAATATACAGAGATTAATTTAGGTAACAATTACCACAATTCACAATTGCATTAGCACCTATTAAGATTCATTGTTCTGTGGAAATTTTAATGATACATTCCTGAGTGAATAAAAGTAGAAGATGATTAGGAATAAAATGGTTTCTATGTATGCTGACAGGACTGCTGAGCATAATTATACGTTTCTAGGGCGACCTGTTTGGAGTTTACTCCATAATTTTATGTAAATTTTGAATAATTTCATTTTTTCAGGTTAAATGGTAATACGTTATTTCATTGCACAGTTGAGTCGTATGTACTAATGGACAGATATTGCAACTGGTGGAACTGGCATCAGATGAAAATCTAGAGTATTTCAGAAGGACAAACTTCTAATTCATTGCTTTCTTCTGCCACGTTCTTGTTCTTGAATGAGCTGCCAACAATTTCAGTTATTGCATATTAGCTATATTTTCTATATTCAGAGTAAAAATCCCTTCCAAGGAAAATACACTTTAGGATTTTTTTGTTTGTTTTCTCCTCTTTTTCCTCATTTATTCACTGCATGATGGAGGCTTAAATCAGCTTATACAGTGTAATACACTTGCAATGAGCTGTACAACATTAAAAGGCAAGCAGAAAAAAAGAAAAATCTAATTTGTTGAAGACAAATGTGTAGGATCAGGTTTGTGCAAAATCTGCTTGTTTAGATTTGCCCAGGTTTCAAAGAACCATATAGTAGAAATCCTGGGAGAACTCACTGATTGTCTTTTAGGTTCACACTGAAAGCCAAAACTAAAGCAAACTTCAGGAAGCTTACAGGTTATGGTTATGAAACCAAAAAGAGAAAGGGGAAAAAAAAAAGAAAAAGAAAGAAAAAACCCAACCAAACAAACAGAGAAAACAGCCCACTTTGCACCTATTCTTCCTGACCTTATCTTCACACTTTTCCTCTGTCTCCTCCATATTGGGCTTAAATGTGCTCAAACTGGACATGGGATGACCACAGCCTGACAGGAGGATCACATTCTAACCTCTCACCACCAGAGATGTGTATTTTTTTTAATGATCACCCCTGTTTCTCTATATCTACCTCATTTTACTCACCTTGTACAGCTGCTTTCAGGGGTGGAGAAAGAATGGGAAATCTGCAGTAGCAGACTTTAATTTCTCCATTATTATTTGATATTAAGATGTTTCAGATCAAGTGCAACAGCATTGATCAGATCCCTGTAACCTGAATAATTTGATGGACATTATGAATTAACAGACAATACTTTCAGTAACATAAATTTGACTACCATGAACAAACATAAGGCAACTGAGTTATACCTTGACAAAAAAGCTGCTGTCAGGAATATAGGACTTAAAAAACTCTAATACATTAGACTACAAAAGGACACCACGTGAAGTTTCCCCAGAAGACGGCCAAGAGAAAAGATTAGTCAGTTGTTCTTTAGGCTTTTGTGAAATAGGCTTGTTCAAAGTCACTGGACAATGAGACTGTTGGGAAGTGTCCTTGTGCTCAAACTCAGTGATTTCTTTGCAAGATTTTGCCTTACAAGGTGTAGGCTTCTGATGTCTCCCAATTACGTGTTTGTCTTTCTTTCCCCTTTTGCTGCAAATGAATCCAAGACTCTTATCTGTCCCAACAGCAAAGAGGCAAAGAGTGTGGGTTTTTAAGATTCTCTAGGCTGCATCATCTATTTTACTGGAAAATATAAGAGATATTAAGAAGTGAAACTACTTTGACAAAATAAAGTTTGAATGAATAAGCAAGTGTACAAGTGTAAATATTACTCCTACTACAAAAAATAATTTATTTCCCCTTAGCAAAGAAAAAAAATCATTAGCTTAGTCATAAATGGCTGCCACTGCTCATTAAACAGGAAAGTGGTTTTGCTTCCTTAAACCATCTTTTTTGCCTTGTGACAGGGTGGATTTGAAGCTAATGTTAAAAGTTAAAATCTAGCTTTGTCCAGCAACTAGTTTCAACCCATCTGCCACTCACATGATCCTAAAGTTTATCATCACACGTGCTTAACATGACTAAGGGAGGTCATCTGAAAACTAAAAAAGGAAAAAAAATAGCAGGAGAAGAAAATTTTCAGTGCTTGCTCCAATTCCTGTTCAAGAAATGGTTAATATAATAAGATATGATTCTAGGTAGAGGACAGTATTGTTCATATATGAAGCCTCTTTTAAGGGAATTAATTTCAGTTCAATCACTAAATTTCAGACAGATTCTCATTCTAAAAATTGTGTTTACTGATATCACAACAGCCCCACAACAGGAATTTCCAGCTAAACTTCCTGTCTTCCTACCCCTTACTGCTATCCACAGGTAGCTATCCCCTTTCTTTAATTCCATCTCTACTATACTCCATTGAGTACTTTATTCTAAGTAGTAAAGCATATTTACTAGCTCTGAAGTTTTTAGAGATAATTTGATTTTACCTTTAGTCACAAACAGAAAAGCTTTGTTGGTATGGCAGTTATCATGGACCTTAAACAACTTGATGGGAAGACATGTTGGCAAGATGCAACATAAACAGGACTTAACTGAGGCAGAAAACCACAGGACAAGCTTGCCCTTCAGCTAGGATATTGGAAAAAAAAACCACGAACCCCCAGAAATATTCAGACGCGCAATAATAAAACCACTACTGCTAAGTGCTGTAAATCAAATGAGTACAGCTGCACACACTGTCACTGTTGTTGTTCTGAGCCTGTCGGCATTTCTGCTTCCTCTGTATGGTTTGGATGTGCCACATCCCCAGAGCTGAAACATGACACATAGATTGCCAGCCACAACACTATTTTATTTTAAAAAGTCCAGTGGATTTTTTTATAAGGGACTTAGCTGGGGGAAAGCTCTGTTCACAGTGCAGAACAATGAAAGAGTTAAAAAGTCTTCACTCATGGGTACGTGTTAGGAACAAACTTATTATCAGGTAAAACACTGTGAAGGAACACAGAGTAGCAGAGGATTTCAGTGACAGAAAGTTGCATCTAGATTCTAAGCACTTCCTGTGAACGCTTGTCTCTGTACCACTTTTGCCTAGGCTATATACAAGAGATGAGGTGCTAGAAACAGGGTGAAGGACCATCTGTGAGTCTGTGGTCATTTTACAGGCTCAGCTACTGTACACCTAAACTTAACAGAGTCATAGATCAGGCAGTATCTCTTAAGTGTATTTTTTCAGTTTCCTGTCAGAAAAAAACAAACACACAAACAAACAACAACAACAAACAACAAACAAAAAAATCCCAGAAACAAATGCTGAACTTCTTGGTTAAGTCAGTAAGGTGCTTTGGCCAAGGAGGGAAAGTGTGATATTTTTGCTTCAGTATTTACAACAACACATCCCTGAACACCGATTTGTGACAAGGACTGAGGAATTGTTTTTAGTGATGCCTCTTACTGCAAAGTAGCAATCTTGTAGATGTACATCAGTGGATTCAGAGACAGCTGCAGCACACCTGTGCTGCAACACTGTGGAAATTTCACCAAAACTGAAACTCCTGTGATTTCAGGTGTTTCTGATAGCAGGCTTCCTTTCATGTTTAAATAGACTGTATAAACCTGCACACTTCTGAGTAGAGACCATTGCACCTGTGATGTGGAGACAGGCATTTGTTGTTTTTGCCAAAGAGCCTTACCATATCCTTGTGTTTTGTAACATTTTTTCAGACCGCCTTTGGACCAAAACTGTTGATTCTGACAAATAACACTTCACAGGCAGTTAGGTTGCAAAGTAAAAGCAAACACTTCTAGTATTACAGTATATATTTAAATAGCCAATTCCTCTGAAATGCAACTATACATAGAAACTAATGTTTGGCAAAAGTAATGCACATAAATCTGAGACGGCACGCAGAGGAGATCAGGGGAGATCACTCTATCTTCTACCAACTCCACTTGTATTAAAAAGAATGAGATGCCTTCAGTCAGTATGGAAAGAAGACCCTCCAAACAGTAAGACCAAACCACCAAGGTTTGTCCACCTCGCTTTGCCAAAGAGGCTGAATAAGGAACCCTCAGACACAAACTATCAAGTTTGTTTCACCAATTTTTAACTTGAGAAGAGTGGGGAGATATAAATGATGCTGACAAAAGCCTGAGTGGTGTACAGCAGACTAGCAGGGTGTGAGAGAAGAACAGCTTCACTCTTCATGAGGTTGAAGAGGCCAGGAATCAGCTTTCAAACCCTGGGAAATACTAAGGGTATATTTGAGCTAACATTTCCTGCTGAGAGAGGAATGTATATCACCATCAGGTATGGCACTGCCCCATGCCCTACCCTGCACCGTGTCATTCCTGGTACTCAAGAGAACATTTCAGGGACATATTCTTCCACGAGTTTCTCTTTGGGAGGTGACTGACCTCCTGGTCCTTGAAGCAGAACAACAAATACAGTTTAATGAAAACTGCAACACACTGTTTAGCAGCTTGGGGACTTGAGATTTTCGGAGTGTGAGGAACACCAACTGAACTACTATTTCCCTGTGGCACAGGTTTGCTGAAGGTTTTGGCAGGAAACTGGTGGTATTTGCACTTCAGTCTAATTTAGATTCCCTGGCAGCTGGGCCTTGTAAGAGCCCAAGAGAACACTGGAGCTCAGAGAGAGCGACCTGAAAAAAGAAAGGGCTATGTTGGACTGTTGCTCTGTGTAAAGAACCAAAGGACCAGCCTCTGGTTCACAGTTTCAGAGCATCATTTAAACATTTCCTTAAAAAAGTTTTCCTAGGATAAATGAGTGAAATGTCTGTTCTCAGTGATTGCAACCCTGATATTACTCCAGAGCCTGAACAGTCTACTTTTGGTCCTTTTCCCATGCTGTTTTCTTTACAGACTGATGAAAGGGAAAGGGCTATCCTGTGCATGAATCAGGGGATGGACCTCACTCCCTTTCCCCTGCCCCAGCATGTACAAACACTGGAAAATATAAAATGTTAAAAGGAAAAGACTCAAACAAGACTACATTTCCTTATCAGTTGTCAGGGTGCTCACAGGCCTTGACATCGGCTGTGGTTCACGGGATTGGATGGAAAAGACTAGGCTGACATAGGATCTTGGAGCAGGCAGCTTTTGCTGTAGATGGTGTGAGTCGGCAGAAGCAGTTGATCACTCCTCCAACAATGGGAAAAGGGTGGAAGTAGCATATCAGATTTCCTTCTACAAGGTCTTTAATAAACAGACACCTCCTCGTGTTGTCAACCAGCAGTAAACATCCTCTTTACCTGCTTCATAAAGGGTCTTACTATGCTAAAATAATTTAAGCAAAGGAATCGAGGTTTTTGTTTTGTTTGGTTTTGGTTTAGTTTTTTGTTTTGTTTTGAAGAACAATGCTAAAGAAAACAAAACACAAAAGAGAGAGAGAGAGAGAAGTGCTTTGCTGCAGGCACTCCAAGCAGTGCACAACACAGCAAGAATGTCAACAGAGCCTCACTCAGGTTGCTCTGCCTGCATTTGGTGACAGACAAGTTTTTTGGAAGCCAATTCAACAAGGATGTGAAAGGGATGTTTTAAGATCCCCCCATTTCAAACAGTGCTATCTTTTGTCTGTCTAAGGATTATATTACTTTAATCCTAACCTCATGCTGATGGAAAGTAACAAATTCATCATCTTCACACAGGACTGGTGTACACGTGCGTGTTTTCTATGAGGAAATTTTATTTGAGGTTAGACTCAGAATTCACTGGTAAAAATAAATAAATAATCTAAATAAAGAAAAATTAGTGTTGGAGCTTTTTTCTAAGGGATTAACTTCACAGAAGCAGAAAGTAAACTACCATCTTCACAATGAGGGACAAAAAATAAGAAAAGAAAAAAATCAGACAAACAAGAAAAGCAGGAATGGAAAACTATTATTAGATTTCAGCAGTATGCCTCTACAATTGCCTGACCTCACTTCTGCTGTGCATGTCTTCTCCTTATTATATCTTGTATTTTTATTATCAATATGTTATACACAAAATATTTCATGCAGTATAATTTGAGCTTCTAGATGTGTGTTTGGGCAGGATGGCTGTGTCTATTGAGACTCCTAGATTACTCCTATTAGGAGGTGAATGTCATGCTATTTGTCATCCAAAAGGTAATTTTCCCTAGACTTATATTAAGGTCTCCTGTTTTATGATAATGTCTGTATTATGTTGATCTGGGCATTTTTCATGAACCCCTTCATCAGACAGGTATCTCCAGTGGTAACTGCAGCCTTGCAAAATTTTACTTGCTTTCACGATGAATAAAACATTTTTTTTTCAGCTTCATCAGTGATACCAAAAAAGAATTTGAGTTCCTATGAGCATAGACTATCTTAAGAGTTCCTAGGCATAGATTATCTTAAGAGAGGATACTTTAAGGACCCAAAAGGGTATCGGTGGGCTTTCGGCGTAGCTGCTGTGGAGACAGAGGAAGTTAAACAGCTGTCTACTTTGCCTGGTCTCTCAGAAGACCCTTCTGTTGTGGGATTGCTACAGGTCAACGAACAACGGGTGCCAATTGCTACTACAACAGTTCACCGACGGCAATATCGCACCAACCGAGACTCTGTAATTCCTATTCATACACTGATCCGCCAGCTGGAGAGCCAGGGAGTGATCAGTAAGACCCACTCACCGTTTAATAGCCCCATATGGCC
>WKFP01015441.1:0-36007 GCA_011057875.1 Pterocles orientalis | reverse complement strand
CTTTGGTCATCAGGTGGGGAGGGGCAGTATCACTGTGTATCACATTGCATCTTTGTATATAGTATTATTTCTAATATTATTGTAGTTTAGTAATTAAATTGTCCTTATCTCAACCCACGAGTCCTCGTTGCCATTTACCTCTTTAATTCTCTCCCCTATGATTGGGTGGGGGCAGGGACTGTGTGAGCGGGTGTGTGTGGTTTGTCCCCCAGCCAAGGGCCAACCCACCACAACCAGTAAAATTCCAAGACAAGCTTTGCACATGTTAAGAAGTATGTATGTAGGAGTTAATTTATTGATCTTAGAAAATACAGTATTAGAAGGGAATCAAATTCAGCTTGGACTCAATGTTATTCTCTGGCAGCTGTCTTGAAGCCACTGATCTCTAACTGGCCCAGAATTTAACACCAATAGAGCCAAACATTTAAGAGGCACAGTGTCTGGGTTTTTTAATGCGATTCACTATGATATATTTGTACATGGGTGAATGGGCAACTGTGTGAGAAGGGTGAACGGGTTTGAATCAAGTGAAAATTCTGCTTTACACATGGCACAGCATAAGGAGGAGATTCACCGAGAGAGAAGAGCTTGCATATTCCAATTAATTAGCATTAAAACAATTTGCAAGGTGTCATATGTTGGTTAGAAATTGTACTAAAGCTTCACAGGATAAGGGTCAGGGACCGGCTCCAAGGATGGAACACTCAATGGTAATTAACCTTTTGGATTCCTCTTAAGTTTCAGAGCAACTTGTGATCCTAATTGAAATCAAATAGAGGGAGGCAGAGAGAGATCATAGAATCATAGAATCATAGAATCATAGAATCATAGAATCATAGAATGGCCTGGGTTGAAAAGGACCATAGTGATCATCTAGTTCCAACCCCCCCGCCATATGCAGGGCCGCCAACCACTAGACCAGGCTGCTCAGAGCCACATCCAGCCTGGCCTTGAATGCCTCCAGGGATGGGGCATCCCCGACCTCCCTGGGGTCTTGCCAAACTATAAACTGCAATAAAACGCAGCAGATCTAGCTGTGTGCACTAATTTCTTCTTGTGGAGCACTCTGAAGAGCTGATACAGACACTAAATCAAATCTGCAGCTTTATCTGACTAGGTGAGGCCCCAGCACTCCAGTCAAGAAGCATAACAGATGCAGATCCTTTTGCCAACAGCATGCATTTCCTGTGGATAAAGGGAGTAATTTTCTATTCCCTCAGGTGCTGCTCTGTGCTAGCATTCAGTGAGCCTAACAAAAAATCCCAGCTGCTCTCACCTCAGAGGAAGAAAACACAAACAACCCTAAACAAATCAATCTAACATTTCCTATAGCCTCTAATGTGGAGCACAGTCAGTTCTTTTCTGCTTCCTCCCCTTTTTATGTAATAAAAATCTACCGTTCCCATTATCCCCAATATGTTGGAAGCCAGCAAGTGTAAATGCAGCCATTCGTATAATTTGAATGATAATCGAAAATAAGCAGAAAAGAAGGATAAATTTATCAAACTTGTGAGAATATTCTAGGAAAAAAGGAATTTCCCGAGGTAACTGTCCTTGACCTGGCTCTTTAATCGAGTGAAATTTCATCACTTTATCTAATATCATGCTTCATGCTTCAGGCTCCCAGCAATTCTATTTTAGTGTGGTCTAATGGGCAGCTGACACATCCACTCAGCACCAGATTGCATAATATGTGCTGACACACTGTGTGGTGAGCACCCTGTTGAGAGCTGTTTATTTGTGCCTGGCAAGGAAAAATTTCATCCAGTAAAGTCTCTTCATAACGATTTCAGTCTCAGCTTTCAGGGCCTCCACAGACTCCACATTTTGAGAGGTTCAGAAGCACTTGCAGGGAAATTCAGTCACTTATTTGGGTGGCTGTACGTTATCTGACTTTAGGTGAGAGGTTGTGAAAGCACTGGTTATGGTTGTCTGAAAACTGAATCTAGATAGTGTAATGAAGAGTGTCATTCTAGCTGCTTTGGAGCCAGGTCTTCTCAGAACCAGTGATTCAATTTGATATTCTGAGGTTAACACACTGTATTGGGACTGAAAATAGGAATGCACATGAAAAGCTTTTATATTTATTCAGTTCAGTAAGCATGGCAAACTCATCATCATCTATTTGTACACTGTAGAATGGTGGGACTTACTTTGATGTTCTGATTTATGCTTGCTATTTTTCCTGCAATAGTACTTTAGACTAGAAATGAACTAAAAATGAAAAAAAAAAAAAGCAGACATGGCTCTCAACAGAATAGCAAAGGATATTATCATAAAAAAGCAACATGAGAAAACAAAGGAATGACACAATCACAGAGATTCTGGCTCCCAACCTCATATAGAAATCAAATTCACTTTATAGACACCAAGGAATGGATTTCCTATACACATACAGAACTACCACATTAAGGTGGTTGTCTTATTAGCTGTTGAGAAATAGGTGGTCTGTAAAGCAAGTTCTATGTACACACAGAAGACAAAAGAGAATTGACTAAATACTATGCCTTATCCATGCATCCACACTGACAGGTATACCCAAATTATATCTAGATATGCAATTACTAATCACCTTAGTATTTAGAATGGAAACAAAATTTATTTTGGAAACATTGTGGGAAAATGATTTTATGATTCTATGAAAAGTATTTCTGATCTTTTATCTAACATTAATGTGTGCTACAAAACACACATTTTCTACAAGGAAATATGTGACATGAGCACTTTGCAAATGTACGTGTGTTATCCACGAGCGTATCTCGCAGGAAGTGTGTTTTGATCTTGATAGTGTTACAAGAGTAACCTTTGCTTTTTCAGTTTCTTACTTTAGAATATTCAAAGTAAGAACTTCTAATAATTGTCTACTTGGGAGAAAATCACCAGAAAGTTCTGCAAATAGGAAAAAAGTCAAGCCTTATCATAAACTTAGAGACACCAGGTATATTCACCATTGACACATATACATTTCTAGAATCGAATTATTGTGTTTAAAAGGTACTTTACTACAGACAATCTAAAGACTTTTGGTGAAAAACCTGTGTACATTACTAATACTTTAAAACTGCACTTAGCAAGGAACCATATGTATAAAGACTGTTTCTTATTTTTCTTGTTTTTTCCAAGAAAATGAAACTCTGAGGGGCTAAATCTGATTTTCAGTGTTTCAGGTTGCATCAGATTCAGATTCATTATTATCTGTGACAAATTTTGTTTTGCATAACTGAGCACTTTCTTGAAATATCTGACTTTAAATCCTCTTTTTTCCCCAAGTATAAAACAGAAGCCAATAAAATAATTTATACCAACACAGTGTTTGTCCCACTTTCCACTATCTCCCATATATCATAGAATCATAGAATGGTTTGGGTTGGAAGGGACCTTAGAGATCACTGACTTATAACCCCCCTGCCATGGGCAGGGACACCTCCCACTAGACCAGGCTGCTCAAAGCCTCATCCAGTCTGGCCTTGAACACCTCCAGGGATGGGACATCCACAACTTCCCTGGGCAACCCGTTCCATTCCTCACAGTGAAAAATTTCTTCCTAATATCTCATCTAAATCTACCCTCTTTCAGCTTAAAACTGCTACCCCTCATCCTATCTCTACACTCCCTGATAATTATTTTAGTGTTTGACATGGAAGAAAAGATTACATAACTAAATACTGAATATTCTTTTAAAAGACAATGATATTTACTACAAGTATAATCAATACATGCAGTCAGCAAAAATATGCTTAATTGCACGCACACATACACACATATGCATATGCAGGTGTATGTTTATGTACTCACCCGTATGTAAATAGGCTAGTACATATACAAGCATGAAAGTCTCTATCATGAAAAAGTAAAATTAATCTCTTAAGAAAACATTACAAATTCAGCAGTTTCAGTCCCTACAGGAGCATTAACTTTGCCATCTTGTACAGACTGGGAGCTGTATTTTCACTGCGTGTAAAATACTTGTCAGTCTTTAACACAAAATAGACGGGGTGCACCATGAGCCAAATACTAACAATGTCAAGAAGAACCTAAGTCTCTTAATTTCTAGACATTTCAATTTACCTGCATAAGCTTCCTTGTAAATTAATATAATTTCATTGCAGTGTGATCTCCAATTATATAGAGGATCATCTCAGGGAAACTGGATGAAGGAAGACCTAGCTGTTAATGAAGAAGGAGGCCATATGCCATGAGGCCTTTTTGTATGTGCTCTGGAAATAAGCTGCCTCTCCTTTCTCGCCACAGCTCTTAGCCTCACCTTTGCCACATAGTTGTCATGCACAAAGTACCAGAGCATCAGTATGACAATCAGTATGTGGTTGAGATAGTAGGGTGAAATAAGGAAAAAAGTGAAAATTATCACCCAGAAGAGGATTCCGGGACATTTCCGAGAACTGTGTCTCCTTCCAAGCAAGCAGCTCCTTATCTGTAAGAGATGGAGATGGCTTAGCTCAGTCTTGAGGGTCAGACCACCCTTTCAGGTCAGGGGCAGCTCTGTTCCAGCTCATCAGCTTCAGGACAGCAAAGTGTGACTTCACATGCTCGAGCAGCAGTGTCACTTCCCAGAAACTATTCCCAAACACTTGTATAAAACTCAGGGTTGTGAGATGCAGAGAATAAAAGTAAAGATATGGCAGCTGAACACAGGGCAGTTGCACAAGTTCAGGGTCAAACAAGGAGGCTGACCTTGCGCTCACTGAGTGGAGCCATACAGCCATGAATGTAGGCTATCATCACCTCCTAAAAAGAGAAAAAATAAGAGAAGGTACTGCCCTTGTGCAACTTCAGCTCTACAAAGTAACAACTAGTGACACCAACTGATCTTTACCTTTCCACCTGCACGTGCCCAGGATCAGCCTTCAGCACTGTGCTTCAGGTGCCCTGGAGTCACAAGCTACACAAGAAACTGTTTTTCTTTCTGAAGCAATCACTTCACAGTTGTTTAAGACTTACACTAACTGAGCAAATTCTACCAGGAGAAGACACACAGAAACTTTCAGAAGATTCTTCAATAGCTTTCTACTAGAAGAAAGGTACATTTATTTCATATTTCTTCATCTGTAAAGGTGAATCACAGCATGCTTCAGCCTCCAGTCAGATAATATATTGATCTTTGCCGCTCAGCTGGAGTAAGTATTTAGCAGTAAATTCCAGGTTTGAAGGTAGAGAACAGTAATTGTGCACACATGGCAGAATCTTTGGAGGATGAGGTAATGTGGAGAGGTCTTTTAATGAGCTTGGAGAAGAAAAGAGAAAGTAAAAGAGTTATTACAGTTCAACAGTAAGCCCTATTCATGCACAGAATCCTAATAAAATCTGCATACCATTTATCCAAATGCAAAACAAAGAAATCTATAAGCTGTGAGAGAAGAGTCAAGCCAACAAAACAATTTCTAGCCTTGCATGTACATCTCTCCCTAAGTCAGCATCTAAACAAAAATGAAGAAAGAAGACAGAAAATTCTGTCACCCTAAGACAGAAAATTCTGACAGCACCTTCACATGAGATTGTACATGTGAAAAAGTGGAAATGCTGCCTACTATTAATATACTTAGAACCACCAGGAGGGCTTGCATAGAAATCTCTTTTGATTTATGTCTCTGTGTGTGTATATATGCATGTGTATATTTCATATCTATGGATGTACGTAAGTATATTTTTCATTTAATAGGTAGAATTTTTCCTAGTTTTGAATTTTATCTAAATCTATAATTAAAATGTGTTACATAAAGCAATTTCTGATGCCTGATTAACCTTGAAATGTTAATATTCCTCTTTCCCTTGCCATGGAAGTTTTAACTCACATACAGTTTGTACCACAGTCCCTAAATTCCAGTTATAATCAGACACATGGATTATTTGCAAAGCTACATCTATTTACTCCAAGAACAGTTAATAAGGCAAAAACCCCTGAATAACGCAAGTTTGACCTTCTTAAAGCAACATACAGCTTAACAAGGGCCGGTGAATATTTCATTTATTTGGTGTTGAAAGCATGTTTCATAGCAACACACACATATTGTATTGCTGCTGCTTTTTGGCTAACTAATTCCATAAATAATGAATTGAAATGACACAATTAATTAACAAGGCCTAGGGTTCAACGTGGAATCAATAACAATGTTTCCTCTGTAATGCTTTAGGTTAAAATCCCCAAATAAACATTTAATTTAGATTTTCATAAGGGAGTTACTGTGTATATACCAAATGACTATTAAATGCTTTTACAGAGTAAGAGATTAACTATGTAATAGATGGAACATCTGTTAAACAGGTTTTAATTCCAATATCCATTTCTCTCCGTTTTTAATTCTAATATGCATTTCAAGGTACTAAACTTATTTTACAGAAGCTATATTAATATATTTCACTTGATATGTAATTGTAAACAGCTATTTTACTGTACAGTTAATAGGAGCCTTATATGAATAAAGCTGTATGAATGAATGTGGTGTTGGTACAGAAGTATGCACAGAAGTACCACGCACTCACATAAAATGCACCAGAGGATGGCGTAAGGGTCTGTGCTACCCAGGACAGGCTGGAAGCAAGTCCTCAGATGCTCCTCAGCCTCAACCCCTTGGGATTTTGCCAGAAGGCTGCATATAAAAAAAACAGAGGCACAGCATTAGTCCAGGCTGTGGCAGATCACAGAGTCACTTTACAGGTTGTTTCAGCCATTTGCAGTTCCACTGAATGCAAGCAGCTCTTGAATAGTGGGACAAGATTCTGTTTGCAAAGACAAAAGAAATTAGACAGAAATATAACTGTGCCTTTCTCTAGGTGGTCAAAGAAAGCTGCATTTTGGCAACTGTTCCGCTTTTTCTTCAAGTCTCAACACCACTATTGCTCTTGCCCTAACCATAAGAATACGCCTGTTAAAGGTTTTTGAGTACTACCAGTAAATGACGAAACAGCAATTAAACAAGGCAGATATTAAAAGATTTAGCAATTGAAGAAGCTGATTTTTTTTTTTTAATGTAGAAAGGAGAGGAACAAATCAGCTTCCAGGACCCCAATCAGACAGGTGCTCTTGCATTTTAAAAAATGCAAGAAACAAGCTACAGATCTCCAGGACACGTTTAACTTTGTCTTGCGTTAAATTGATTACTAAAGATGTGGAAGCAATTTGTGTTAAATGAAAACATTTGGACATGGGTCATAGATCTGACTGCCCTAGCCAAATGGTTATTTCATAATTGTCCACTGTGGGATTTCTTGCACTTTCACTGAAGCATCTGGTACTAGCTATTGTCCAATGCAGAACACAGGGTTAGAGGGAGCCAATATTCTTGTTACGTATGGGCAGTTTTCTGTGCTAATTGAAATTATATTTTAACTAATATTAATTTCAATTCTTTACCTCTGTCTGCACCTAAATTTTGTTCAGCTTTTCTGACAAGTTAAGTATAGCTTAGTGGGTCAGGCAAGGTGTCAGAGGTAGAAATCTCTGTAGCATTTTGGTTAAACAAACAACTCACCAGCATGAATATATCTAACAGTCTAGAGGGGTATCAAAATGTGTTTGATAAGGAAACGTAATTCCTCTCTTAATGTAAGTGCGGTTGCAGGACATAAAATCTTGACCTAGCCGAATGCAATAGAATTTTATCACTTACTTCATCACATTACATTCAGGATTTACACAGGAAAAACAAATTATTTGCTCAAGACATAGTGGGCCCACAACAGAGACCCAAACAGTGCACAGTTACACAAAGTCCCAGTGCAATGACTGAATGACAAGGACATATTTCCTAGTGCAGCTGCTCCCTGGCTCTGGATTAAGTCCTGGTGCTCTAGGTTTTATCTTACGCTGGATCAGCAAAATGAACCTATCTTTCAAAGTCTTGATGGACTTAATGAATGTATGTAAAACACCTCAAGTACCTTTAAAGAAGCATAAAGGATTAGTTTCCCACAGGCACTGTGAATGAACACAAATACTTTTGTAGGAACTGACATTTTCACTTACATCCTGGATTGCTGAAAAACTCCTGGCTTCATCTTATTAAATATTTACCAAGGATTTCTTCCCACCCTCCTCCCCCCCCAGGAATTCAGTACAAACATGAAAATTTCAGCTTCCACAAAAGCATTTCTATTCATTTTTGACAGATGTTTATCATATTGCAAGAGACAATGGAAAGGGTGAAAGTCCAATAAAAAAATCCCCTTTCTCTATGATGAGCTCTGTGACTTAGAGTAGTCTAAAACAAGTTCCATTCCTCAGTTAAGCTCATTAATTCATCTGTAGGTCACATACTGATAGGGTTTTATGGAAAATCATATCTCAGATCTTAGCAACTCAAACCCTAAGGGAATAAGGAGGACTAGCCAATTGTTGAGACCTCAACCATGTTTATGTCCAGTTACTAGTATAACAGGAAAAGCACATTATTTGGCCACAAGTTACCTCCTAAACATGCAAGTGCTCTGAAGACCATTCTCTGTACTGAGATATATTGTCAGCCTTTCTTCATGAGATAAATTTTCTCGTAAACTATAATCGAGGAAGAGACATTCATTCCCTTCTAAATTTTTTGTTAAATCTAAATCTGATGGGGATTTGGTGAGAGGAGTGGGTGAGGGCCACTGGAGTGCCTCTGTAGTTTATTTCTGCTTCCAGCACGTTCTTTGTGATTCACAGCATAGGTTTTCTTTTCTTATATTACCATATGTAAACCTCCACTTGCCGGAAACAATATCTTCAGAGCAACAATGCAAATGCTCCGTTCTCTAGACCCATACAGAGTGACTGGGAGAAATAATTATTTTGTACATTGTCATTCACTATAAGGTTTTACTTTTTAACTGGTGTCCTCACCAGTTAAACCAGACACACAGCATATACTCTGAAGATACGTAAAAGGTATAAGCAAGCAAAAATTTTACACCATGGAACATGAGCACTCCCTCTTCTCTTTAGGGAGTAGCTCATTTGAAGTTAACTTCAACTTTATTGTATTTTATGATGGTATTAATTTGGAGATATGTTCATTAAATTACACAACTTATATCCCAAAATATTAAAATATATTTTGCAAAATACAGAGGAGGCAAAAAATACAGGTTCAAATCCCTTATCTGCCTAAAAGATTCAAATCTGTATCTCCCAAGAAAGTTCCTAACCAGCATATGCTGAAAGGGGAGAGGGGGTCTCAGATCGTCCTGGTGACGTGGCTCCATCTGCATCAAATGCAAGAGGCACACAGGGAGCAGAAACTTCTGGGACTCCGTGGCTCCTTTTTACCTAGAGGCATCAAGATGAAGGTGAACAATCCAAAGTAGACCATCCAGACCAGCAAGTTAGAAATTTGACTTAGGGTAATGTCTTGGCAGAAGGTAGATATCCAAAAGTCCTCAGTCAAGGAGGGGCTCATCCTATATCTCTTGTTTTCCCCAGAAGTTGCTGTCATTTTTTCATTCATAGCTAATTGGCTAACCTCACCTGTTTGATGATAATTGGGGGATGGCTAAACTACCTTTATTTTCCTTTTCAGTTAAGAAAAAAAGGATACAAAAAACACAACCTCTGAGATATAAAACAAGATGAATGACATTGAAAAGTAACTGTGAAGCAGTTCATTTAGGAATTCAAAACAATTAGGATACCTAGACTATGAAGATAGAAATCAGACATGAGTCTCCCTATAGAGAAACAAAAACACACAAAAAAAAGAAACCAAACCACAGATACAGCTTTCCATGCTTCTGTATTCTGTGGTCTGGGACATCTTTCCTAAAGGCCTTGCAAGTTGGCCTATTGTAAGCGAGATATCCAAATTTAATTTTAAGAGTGGAGAAATTTCATTATCGTAACATTTGTTAACCCAAAGTATTTTGAAATCTATCTTTCAGAAATTATGAGGGAACTTAAGCTGGGCCAGAATGAGGTCTATTTTTGTAGCTTACTTAATTTGTGTATGAGAAGAGACATAACTTGACCTACAAAATCAAGAAAATGTGTGAAGCTTTCTAAAGGATATGTTGTGCAGAAGAGGAGGAAGAAACTCGATGCCAAGAAATGAATGCTCATGTTCTGAGAGTTCCCAATGTGTAAATGGCTCAACATGACTGTGAAGGATGTGGAGTAGAGGTATAAAAGAGGATTCAACACTTTCTCGTATGCTTGAGGCCACTTTAAAAAAAAATCAGAATAAAGCACCCAAGCGGTCACACCGTGAGGACAGGATTGCATCAGAAGTTTAAGAATTCTTTAGACAAATTCTACAGAAATGCCCATTGTATTTTAAACCACTAGATTCACCAAGGGTAAGAGTCTCAAATCTTTAATCCAGACAAATTACAAAGCCACCAAAGGGACCTATAATCTCCAGCAGGGCTAAATAAAGCAAAAGTAAGGATCTTTGTTCTACTAAATGTATATTAAAGGGATAGAATTTGATAGACACACTGTATCACTGCTATATCCTTTTCTTTCATCAAAATACTTCAACACTCATCATGGCTCTTTTCATGCTAGAATAATAACAATAAACACAACGCATGATCAGCTACAGTGGCACTTCACACCCTCCATCAGCTACAGAGCCTGAAACAGGAAGCACCATTTTCCAAATTGAAGATGTTTGAATGGGCTGTCAAAAAGCCTCTCAGTAAATGTGTTCCATCCAACAGAAACAAACCCTGTGCAAACAACTCAAGTGGTGCAGAAATTCTTTGCACAAAATGATAGGTGAGGCCTCCATGCTGACACTGTATGCAAGCCAAGTTTTCATGTACTTTGATGGCTGACCTCCAACTCCTGACATATTCATTATATTCCAGCATGTTGGGCGCAGATTGCATTGAAGTGATGACAGCTACAAGACAGCCAACGAGGAATATGGGCATTCTGGCAACAGGTGGCCTTTCTTTTGTACTGGGAAAGTTAATCTAGTTTATCATCAAAGTGTATTATGTTCAAGGAGTGTCATGTTTTGAGAAGTCTAGTGACAGAGCAAACAGATGAAACATTCTTCCATAGACTGTGACATTTTTTGTAGACCAAACCTTTCAAACTGGTCTATTGTTTATGCTTGATTTAGGTAAGTTAAAAGTTATTCCACTGTCTCAGGGTTTACATTGCTGGCTCCAAATTACAATTTCTGTCCTATGTCAAAGGCTGACAGAGGCATGCCGTAAAATATGAAGCCTTGAGACCACCATCAGCCACACGCTGAGGAATACTTGTTTACCTTGCAAAAGGTGATTTTAAAAAGATTATATTCCTCACGGAAAAATAACAGATAGAAACACTTCTGGGAACATGCATGTCTTTAGCTCTGACAACCACATTAGTTGTAAATCCAGTCCTGAAAAATCTTACGCCCCTGTCCACTTTGCTTATCTATTTCAACAGACTGAGGAAAATGATGTGTAAAATTGAAATAATGTCAAAGTCTCATAACTCAAGTGGTTGATGTGAACTCTTGGTTTAATTTCACTTCTACTTTTGGAGGTAGGTCAGAAAAATACTGCACCACATCTAAAGCAAACCGTTGATTTTACAAGTCAGAATATAGCCACAGAGCTGACATCCCTGTTGAAACTGTTTTGGGATAATAAAGTATTTTTTAACTGAACAAAGATTTTCAACAAATAAATCCACTTGCCGTGGAAATAACAAAGAAATATAGTCAGGATGTATAAAGAAGCAGAAAAGACGTGCTCAAAGACAATTCCATGGTGAAAACCAGAGTGTAGGAGGTGGGGATGACTTCAGGGAATACATTCTTCACCCCAGCTAAAACATGAATGCATCTATATTGATTCAAATCTTTCAAACATTATGTTCAATTAATGTAAAAGCCACATATTCTTATGAGATTCCAAATGCTTAAACTGAAAATGGAAATCTGGAAATCCTGGTGCAGACTCTAAATATTTCAGCTTTAATATCCTAAATCACTTTTCCTTCTCTATTGATCACTTTCTGGAATACAGACTTACCTGAGGATCTTGAAAGTAAAACTAGACACATCAAGAGATATGTGATCCAAGCAGGGAAACTGAGCAACCAATAGAACTAGCAGACTAGCAGGGCTTGAACTACCACTCCTGCAGGGTACCACGGCAATGTTTCCAAATCAAAATATCAGTCTTTCAGATGAAACACTTTTTTTTAAACTAATTTCTATCAAATACAACAGCTTAATGGAAAATATAGACAAGTGGCTTCACTTCATAAAACAAAATTTGGTAAATAGAGGAAAAACATAATCTTTATCTAGCATTTGTTGCTAGCAGTGTAATCAAGCTTAAACTATTGCAGAATAAAGATACAAATGTAATGTGACTAAAGAGCAGTCTGAAAAATCTAGGCATGTATGTAAATACTATTTTTGTAAAGATGAATGTTAATCAAGAATCCCATAACAATATTTGGCTTTTGCATTCATTGAACATAATATTTGAAAGACTTGAATCAATACAGATGCATTGATGTTTTAGCTGAGGTGAAGAATGTGTTCCCTGAATTCACTCCCACCTCCTTCGTTCTGGTTTTCACCATGGAGTTGTCTTTGAGCACGTGAACCTAATTAATTTGAGATGCAACTTCATGAGAAAATGTGTTCCAGAAAAGCACGAGCCAACTACATGTATAGCCCTTACAACCAGACCAGAGCTAATCCAAAGATATTTACAACAGTTTCTAGCTTTCCAAGCAAGTAATTTCCTGGCATGTATTTTTTTAACTGAAAGATACTAAGGAGATAATTTCTCAGATAACAGTGCCTTTAAGACATCTCAGTAACCTCTAGAAACTGTGGCATAATTATATAATGTTTCTCACACGACCAGTAAGAAATCTGAATAGTCTTCTCATATGGCTTTCATATATATACTTGTTAACAAAGAAAAATATTTTAAGATGAGTGCTAAGAAAATTTTGGCATCTGAAAAACAAGGAGCCATCTTTCAAGTTAGGAACAGCAAAACTACTCATCATCTCAAAAGGTAAATTGAGCTAGAGAAAAAAAAAGGGAAATAAATGACACAAGTTTGCAGAATGTGACAGGTGAAACTGAGCTCAGGGCACTATCTAATAAGGAAAAGCAGACAAACAAACAGCAAGTATGCTGCTTTCCATAGATTAATACACCCAGATCACCATCTCTCACTGTTACAATGGCCACTGACACCCATTAGTTGACAGCTGTGAGTATCTCTACTTCTGTAATTCCTTTCTGGCATACATAAGAGTGGCTCCTGGTTCATCAGCTGCTTGCCCCAACCTGTCTAGTGGATTTACAGCTTCTGATTAAGATCATGTTTACAATGTTGTGCAGTTAATTAAGATGTATGTGTGTTCTACTCCTTGTGCAACTGAAAGCAGAATCATGCCCACAGGCTCTAATTTCTTTAACATTACAACAAAAAATGTTTTTGTCGTTTTTGAACAGAGATGCCTGGTTTTGCTTCATGTTCTCTGCCTATTGGTCATGTTGGCCTACCTCTTTACAACTAATTTTACAAATGACTTTTAAGTAAAAAAGATGTTATGCAGTTCCTTGTGCTGCTCTTATCTTTCCCTCATGATCCTAGCTGTCAGAGACAGAATGTTTTGGAATTTTAATTTAATTTGATTGCCAAGTTCTTCCCAATTTTGTCTGTAAACCCTGTAGCCAGCTATTGAGTAGCTGGAAGCTGGAAATAACGTGTAATTTGGTTAACCAGGTAATTTTGCAAGTCTCCTGCATCAAAGAACACATGGCAAAATTATGCCATACAGTTTTGACTGAGCAAGAGGTTAAATAATAACCATTTGAAACCATTTCTTGCTTGCTGGTTTTTTTTGTAGAGACACCTCCTCTTCTCTGCTCTTGTGGTGTTGCAGGGTTGTGGTTTTGTGTGGTGGGTTTGTTTGGTAGCAGGGGAGGGGACACAGTGGTGGCTTCTGTCAGTAACTGCTAAGAGTTACCCCCGCTTTAAGCTGGACCCGCTTCTGGCCAAGGCTGAGCCAGTCAGCTCCTCTGTGAATGACATATTTAAGAAGGGGCACAGTGCATGGAGAGGTGTGCACCCCAGGCAGGGCCCAGCCCGGCTGGTCCAGCCAGCTCTCTGCTGCTGCCTGCCTGCCCAGCCTCTGCCATGGCCCAGATGACCCAGCGCAGCACCTGCCTGAGAGCCGGGAGTTTCTCAGGAGCCAGCGAAAAAAACTGTGGCGGAGAGAGGAGCGGGATGTGAGAGACAACTACTCAGACACGAAGGTCAGTGAAGAGAAAGGAGTGGGAAGAGATGCTGGAGCAGAAATTCCCCTGAAGCCCATGGTGAACATGATGGTGATGCCCATTGACCCCGTGCAGCCCATGGAGAGCAGAGCTGGCCTGCAGCTTGGTGAGATGGAGCCACGGAGGACCCCACACTGGAAGAAGTAACTGTGTCCAAAGGAGGCTGTGAATTTGTGGAAGGGACCCACACCAGAGCAGTTAGTGGAGAACTGTGGCCCCTGGGAAGAACTCATGTAAGAGCAGTTTGTGAAGGACTCTTCCGGGAGAAGGGACCCCACGCTGGAGCGGGGAAGACTGTGAGGAGCCCTTCCCTGAGGAGGAAGGAGCGGCAGGGACAACACATGATGGACTGACCACAACCCCCATTCCCTGTCCCCTGCGCCGCCGGTGGGGAGGAAGTAGAGAACAAAGCTTTTGGACCTGGGAAGAAGAGAGGGGTGGGTAGAAGTCCCTTTTTAAGACACAGCTCTCTTTCTCATTATCTCGCTTGTGCTTGATTATTAACAAATTTAACTGTTTTTGTGTTTTCCCAAGACTGTTTCTTGCTTGTGACCATAAGTGGGTCAGTGAACCCTTCCTCAGCCCATGAGGTTTTCAACAAGAGGCTGTGTGGTAGTCTTTAAACCACAATATGCAGTTAGCCTGTGAAAGCAGATCTATTGTAAATAGGCTTTGTAATGGCTTCCTGCCTCCTGAAAGGGGGAATGGAATGAGTGGGCCCAGATAGGAAGTTTTAATGTCTCAAGCCCAGGGTGGCTGTTCTGCTTAAGGAAACAGGCAGATATAAACTTAATTTTATGTATGTGCCTCCTTCAGCTGAAAGGAGAGTTTGAGTCTTGATCCACAATATTTTAAGAAGAAACTTAAAGGCTAAATTTTCTTCCTTTTTCATAGACATTACTCGTCTGAATCTCTGGATGCTTAGTGCAAGGTGAGAGAAGATCAAAACAAGAAGTTTTGCAGTCTTGCAAAACCTAGGAGCAGTGCTGCATGACTTTCAGTGTTGCATACAAGTGTATTAGCTTTCTCTACATACCTAGGCTCTCCAGAGTACTTACTTTTGCAGGGCAAAAGTATTCCATCAACTGAGACAAGAATGAGAGAAGAAAATTTTGTTATACACGTCACTCAATTCTATGACTTTTAATGCTTTTATACATAAACTAACTGAATGAGGTTCTGGTTTACAAAGGAAGTTTGTTAACACTATTCTAATAAAAACAATAAGCAAAAATAATAAAAGACAGAGATAAATAAACTGCAGAAGGACAAAATAATCACGATGAGTCCTCAAGAGAAAAGTACTGTTAGAGTCAATATAGTTGCTGTTTCTGTCATGATTGAGTGAAAGCTTTTGATTCTCGCCACAATACATAGTTGCCTTAGCTTAATTAATTCTTAAAATACTTTTCCTAAATTATAATTTCTAAGAATAATGATTAAACTTGAAAAAGATCAGTTGCTCACTCAGAATACTTGGTGACAAGACAAAGAGATGTCATGGTTTTCAATTATGGGAAATAACACAGCCACAGGTTTCCAGTAAAATGTCTCAGGATTGGGAATTATGGTCCTCAGTGACCCTTTTTTCTTTGAATGTTTCCTGTATTTACTTAAAAATCACTTTTGCAGCAAGCGTTTCCACCAGCAAATTCCTCTGAGAGAAAATTTGCAAAGGCAAACATTAAGGCTTTCTCTGGAGTGACTGAAAGCTACTGTTTTTCTACAGCTTGATAACAAAAAAACAGCATTATCTCACTCAAAAATCCTAACAGCAGGCAAAGCTTGTTCACTATTTCCTGTGAAGTACCCAGGTAAGGTCAGATCTGCACCCTGCCCCTGCAGTCGACCTCATATGATTGACCTTGTGCTAACTCTGAAAGCCCTCTATTTATACTACATTTTTGTCACAAATCAGTTAACGCATAGTAGTTATCTGTGTGTAAAAACACTTCTTTGCCATACAAGGCAAAAATTGAAAAAGGAACTTATACAACTTATCCACTTAGGGATGCTATCAGACTGCCCCAAGTGCAGAAACTGCTTGTTAGACAATCATACTTGTCTGTCCCATTTTGCTGTTGCCATAGAGAAGGTGTCAACAGAAACGATTATTGTTGCAAAACTGTACACTGGCTCAACTAAAAGCAAACTCCTCTGACTATACTGTGGGGGAAGAATCCAAAGTAGCTTGCCTTTCCCAGTCACCCTCAGAAGGGGAAGCAATTTGCATTATGGAGAAACTATTTATTTTCCCAGCAGAAATTTGTGACGTTTGTCTGACGGAGGCACCAATTTACATCCTCACACTGCTACACTACCTGTCCTGCATTTGGCCTATGGTAGATATTTATTCTCTAGAACAGTGTTTCAGATTTTTACACATCTGTAACACGTCGCGAAAGCTTATATTGCAGGCTTCTGCTGATGGTGTCACACGTCAAGTAGTTAAGGCACTGAAGACATTAACAAAACATATCTCATGTAAGTAAAGTGCGTTATGAGATACTGTCTTTTATAGAATAACAGTTCAGAAAAAGCGAAGCAATAAGCTTTTCACCCTAAAGTGTACATACATCCTGTTCATCAAACGCAATGCAGGTATCAAAATGCTAATGTGTTGAACATCTGTAGTAATTTCATGGCATGAGTTTCGAATGAGCTTCTGTGACATTGCCACTAATTTTTCTTATTAAGAAAAATTATTCCTACGTTCCACCATGGCAATTTCTGGAGGTATGCACTAAGGAACTTGTGCACAGTAACTCAAATTAGATACAGTGTGTCTCTGCTTAATTTACTTCATGCTGTTAATTACCCATCTAGAGAGATTTTAATGATGCCACATTTAATAATCCAGATTTGTCTATGTACAAGCACACATTTAAACTGAGTGGAACTTACTTTGTTTTGGTACATGACTGGCAACAGTAACGTGGGAATTTCGTGTAAGAGGATGTTGAATAAGCTGATTTTTACTAGTCCTCCTGCCAATAACAGGCTGATAGTGTAGAAGGCTTCCCTGGAGGCACTTCTTCCTGCTGAGAGTCTTCTGTGGAGATCAAAGTCACTTAATCCCTAGGTCCTTTTCATTTTGCAGTTCCAAACAAAGGTTCCAGTCACATGCAGCCACAGACTTAACATGTGCTTTGCAAAGAGCTATGCTGCAGATGCAGTCCCTGCACTTTTCTCACAGCCCACCATCAGATGTATTTTACTGTCCTTTGCTGGAAAATAACATTGATCAATCAGAATAAAAGGTACCACCTGGCAAAGGAGGAATGGCAAGCTACAACTGGTCTGGCTGGGGTGAGAATCCCCTGTCTATGCACCAGAGCTGAAAGAGGGTAGATGTAAACATTTTTAAACTGTGTCCAATATGATGACACAGTTCTAAGTGGACTGCTTCCATGTTTCAAGCTAAATACATATGCTTATAGTTGCTAAACTAGAGCTAAGGATTTTGTCTTTCTGTAAGCTGCTTCACAAACTCACATTTTTGTTGATTTCACTCATATTTCAGATAATTTACCTACATCTGGTGTTCTACTTCCAGTCATGTGGGTGCAGTAAGAATTCCTATTTCAGTCTCTGCTCTCCCAAAAACTGCAACCCAGATTAAGTTTCTTCATCCAGCCTGTCATGTCCAATACTGTCTGTTGCCCTCCATATGTGTCCTGTAGACCAGGGACACTTGATTAAGTAATAATTACTGCTCCTTTCTGTCACGTTGCAAAATTTCAACCTGTAGGGATATTTTTAAAAGATAAAATAATGCATTTATAAACACAGATTAACTGCACTTAAATAAAGAAGATATTCACTAACCTCTGTTTTTAAGGGCTTAGCTGGTGACAGCAGAAAACTTGATTTTCTTTAGAAAGTGTTTCATCAGTTATGAAGATGAAGGTGAAGAAGCAGTATTTTAACTCCTGCACGAGGAAATGTGCTCAACTTTTTGTTTAAACGCAAATAAACATGCAGTAGGAAGACCTGCAATTGATTTTACAAATTTCATAAATAAGCTCACAAATAATTAATAGTGTCAATCTATGCCCTGTGCTTCTCATATCCTCCTCATCATGCCCTGTACTTTAGAGCTCCATTTAATGTTCTGAAATCCACAGGGACAGCAAAGTGTTTCAGCAGGAACAACAACAACAAAAAGCTAGGCATTCAAACTGAAGGGATGCCAGTATACAAGAGGGTTGTGCAAAATACCAAGAAATCATTGTCATTCTATATCCAGAATACTGACATTGCAAATATCTTGCAGTACAAAATGTGCATTTTTTGAAAGCAATGAGAATGACTCCTTGGAACTTACCTCCAAACTTATTAATCGTAATAAACCAACCACAGAAACTGACTGTCAAAAAGAATGGAAATGTTTGTACAATAATCTCTCTTATTTTGAAAACTTGAAAATAAGACCACAGTCTAATAAGCCTTACAACCGATTAGATTTCTCAGTTCCTTTACCTGTATGTTAGGGGGAAAGCTGCTGCTCCTTCACTCTTAAGTAATATTCAACAGCTTTGATTTTATTTTTCTAAGGGAACAATTTGGCTTACATCAGTTTTGAGACACTTATTTTTTCCTTTTACCTGAATTGAAACATCTCCCTTAGCTCCTCTGTGACGACATTTTTTTGCTCTCCTGAGGACATGACATAGAATTTTTATTCATATAATTCCTATTTCAAAATAATATGCCTGTCTTCATGTTTCGTATCTGTGAACACTCTGTAACCTGTTCCTAATAAACTAGGCTAAGTTTCACACGTAACTATAGTCCATTGTGTCAGTTTTGGCCTTGCCTACTGAAGTGTCCCTTAAAAGAACCAATGAAATTTAACTAGTCAATGAACAAGGTGCTGTTCTGTCCTCTGTAGCCTTTTTTTAAGGTTTTAATCCAGCATTTATTTCAGGACCCTTTTAACTGGAACATTCACACATTCTACTTGTTTAGTTGTCCACTTATATTTGAGCAATAAAGGGAAGTTCTCTTATGGATTGTACCACTCATAGTCAAGTGGTCCTTTAACTCTCCGGATGTGAGTGGGAATCTGTTGTCTCTTACCAGTGTTCAGATGACCTTTTTCAGGGAGAAGGAAGAAAGCCAAGCCCAGGCAAAAAAAAAAAAAAACAAACCCAGACCACTATGTAGGAAATCATTTGACAATTTCCATGCTAGGAAAATATTAAACCACTGGTCTGGACATTTTAGAATTAGGCTTCTCAAGAGCAATGATACAGAGTAAAGTTCTTAGAAGGACTGAAATATGTCAAACATGTCCACAGTTACTTTCTTATGCGAAAGTGTTTGAAAGTACCATAAATGGTGCAACGCTTTCTTTTAGCATCTATTTCATTTAACAAAATATAAAGTGTCAAATTGTGCTACTATGTCTTGCAGTAGCTTGGTATTTCGATTTCTTTCATAGGTACAAAGATGAGACTCAGGGACATTACACAATTGTAATGATAGGAACAGATCTATATTTTATTGGGAAGAAAGAGCTCGACACAGAAATTAATCAGATTCCATCACACAACCAAAACCACTTTTGTACCATTACTGCAGTTGGGAAGCTTGTTCCAGAATCTCATTTCTCTGGTGAAAAACTCAAATGAAGTAACCAGGGAGGGAGTTTCATTGATGTATTTCCTCAGCAGTATCTTACATATTAAGGGCAATATTTTTCAGCAAAACTTCAGTAAAATTTCCTTTAAATTTAATGTGGGCACATTGTCACACAAAAGGACCCCTTAACAAAATTTCTAATTCTTGCAATTGCTTGTTTTATACCTAGACTCCACTTAACTAATGGGAATGGGCTTTCACCATGTTTCTGAAACTGTCACATTTTTAATCATTTATACTTCAGCATCCAAAGGACTCGCTAGATTGAGATATAAATGTCCTAGACATCATGCAAAATATATTAAGTAAGAGCCCTGCCAAAAAGAAATTAGCCTCGTACATCACAGTTATAAAAGAGCCTGCAACATCGAATATTCTGAGCTTTGTACAACCTTCAGCTAAAGATATCTGATTCTGTGTGGACTATAGACCCAAGAGATTTGAGATGTCTGCCTCTGTCAAGCTGGCAGGAATTAATTTATTCTGATAAATGCAAAAATGTTAGCTTTTTAAGTCTTCAAGGCTATACCACTATCAGGGCATTTGCCTTTGATCCAATATAAATGAGGAGTAGCATTACTTAATTATTCATTCATTCCTTACTCTCCCCCTTTCCCAATAAAGAGCTGTTAACAAAATATGGGATTTTTTAAAAACTTTACATGAAATATAATGAGTCTTTTTGAAGGACTTGCTTACTTTGAATATAGTGAAATATCATTCATGGTTCTTCTGAAAGCAAGCAGAATGAGAGAGAGGCCGTCACTGTGAGAAGGTTTGCACTGACTGTCTACATCAGTAGCAACTGATAGATTACCCTGAATGACAGGAGATGCTTGATATCTTGCAGTCAGGACATAAGGGCAACATTTCAAAAAGGTATCTATACTGAACTAAGTTGTCTGTAGTGGTTGGCACAGCAGGAGGTAAAGAAAGGTGGAGCAGTTCCAGCCCCATGATTACAAGAAGCAGATGTCCTGCACTTTTCTGCTCCTCCTTTCACATTCCGCTCTGCCGACAGATCCCACGAAAGCGTGCTGTTGGGAATAAAGGCCTTCATGTTTTCTAAACCAAGAGTGCATAAGAGTAAAGTTTTGCTTTTCTTCATGAAACACTCCCTATTGCAAACATGTGGGTCAGAATCCAGGGCCAAGAGTCATGAAACAAAAATTTCCTTATGCAGGAATTTTTCTTGTAGCCTAATTATTACAGCTTTCTGCCACCCTGATGAAAGGTTTTGACCTACTGTGTTTTCTACCCTTTTCAAAACAAAAAAACTCCCACAGAATCAAAGGTGCATTATCAGAATATTAAATATTTGTATGGCGTCTTTTTGAGTGGAAAGAAATACAAATTACTGGCAATCACAGTACACAAAAAAAGTCTTAAAGAGAATAACAAACTTGCTCACAGCATGCAAAACAAATATAAAAAAAACTGGGTTTATGGCTTATTATAAGCCTCTCAGATGTTTCACATACAAGAGTAGCTAAGCTGACCTATGATTTCACGCTGACATCATACAGATATAAGTTTCCCATGAATGGGGAGAGCAGATAAAACTCAGCACTGGCAGATCTGACATTCAACATGCAAGATACAGGAAAGTGGGAAAGCAAATCTGCTTCTCTACAAATCAAATAAAATGTTTGCACTGATTTTTGGGTCATGAAGCTTTTGAGTTATGCCCAGTCTGATTCAAAGTCCATTACTTCTTGCATGTCAACCCCACTTATGGTTTTGATTTACCTCTGCTGTCACAGAGAATATGTCATTCACACATCTTTCCTTTTCAGTCAGCTATTTAAAACAGCATGCAGAATCGGTTTTGAAAATGGATGTTATATCCCAGTTCTAGCAGTATTCCAGGGCCAGGTCACTTATTTTAACAAAATAAACAAACAAAAAACACCCCACCAACTTTGTTGTAGTAGATTTGGGAAACGGCGTTTTGAGTAGCTAAAGTGAACAACACTAAATGGTACTGGGGAATACAGGGCAGGCTTCTTTACAGCCTCTCCCTTGCCTCCAAGATCTCCTGCCCCATGAATCAGGAACAGTCTTTCTCATTCCACAACCCCCTGGAAATCTCCCCAGTGATGCTACTACAAAATTCCTGGGGAGAAGTCTGCCTGCAGTGGTGTGACTTTTAGCTACTGCTCCAGAGGGACCCAAGAGATTAGAGTACCTGTCTGCCACCCTAGTTTTTCAATAGGAGGCTCTTCCTCCACTAATTATTTGCTCTCTGATGGACAGTGCCTGGGTCTCTATGTAAGCTGTCTGTGGCACTGCAAGTTTGCTGGGTTTGTTCTAGAAATGAAGCAGGTGAAACATGTTGAAAATATAGGGACCAGGGCTGATCTGTGTCCATCAGCATTTCTCAGCTCTTTCTAGACACACAACTCACAGACTCCCACCTGTCCTATGGACTACAGAACAAATAGTCAGCAGATGAGCAACTTCTCATTCATGCTTGGTGCAGAGATAAATGATCTTTCACTATGAAGAAAAACTCAGTATTTGAGCTGAGGCAAAACAGGTCACAAAACCTACATAAGCAACCATTTCAGCAAGCCAGACCCAAAGTTCTATTCATCATGAGACAATAAATTAAACTAAATGCAATAATTAAAGTCCTTTTCATTGATTAATTGCATTATTGTTTTGCTGCCTATGTAGAAATAGATTTTCAGCCCTGATTGTTTTATTCAGGTGTTTGACTATCTGGAGAGTGTAGAACCACCATCTACCCCTTGAAAGTCAGTGAAGAGCTGTCGTGGTTTTAAAAGCCACCACACAACCTCTTGTCAAAAACCTTGCGGGCTGAGGCAAAGACAGGGAGGGTTCACTGACCACTTATGGCCATGGGCAAGAAACTGACTTGACTCGGGAAAACACACACACACAAAAGTTTAATTTGTTAACTATTTGAAATCAAAACCAAAGCAAGATAACAAGAAAAATAACTACATCCTAGAAAGGCACTTACTTCTCCCCCACCCCTCCCTTCTTCCCAGGCCCAAAGGCTTTGTTCCTGGTTTCTCTACCTTCTCCCCATCCCTGTCATACAGGAGGGCACGGGATGGGGGTTGCAGTCAGTCCATGTTGCCTCTGCTGCTGCTTCCTCCTCAGGGGAGGGCTCCTCACAGTCTTTCCCTGCTCCAGCGTGGGGTCCCTTCTCACAGGAGAGTCCTTCACAAACTGCTCCAAAGTGAGTCCTTCCCACACAGGGTCACTGTCCCCAGAACACTGCTTGGGTCCAGCGTGGGTTTCTTCAAAATTCACGGCCTTCTTCAGGAACAGCTACCTCTTCCAACATGGGGTCCTCCACAGTTACATCTCCACGAGCTACAAACAAGCTCTGCTTTTCATGGGCTGCACAAGGGACGACATGCATCGCCATGGTTCTTCACCACGCTGCAGGGGAACCTCTGTTCTGGGGCACCTCCTCCTTCTCCTTTCTCTTCACTGACCTTGGTGTCTGTGTAGTTGTCTCTCTCACATCCCACTTCTCTCTCTCTGGTGCAGATTCTTTCACCAGGTCCTGAGAAACCCCTGGCTCTTGGTGAGCCATAGCGGGTGCTTGGGCTGCAGCAGGTTGGGTTACAGAAGAAGCTGGGCAGGCAGCTTGACGGCCACTCCAGGCCCTGCCCGGGGCCGCACCAACCCCCATGTTCTGTGCCCCCTTTTCAATACGTCATTCGCAGAGGCACTGGTTGGCTCAGCCCTGGCCTGGGGTGGCTCCAGCCTGGAGCTGGGGGAATTTTCCCCTGTGAGCAGTTTCTCACAGGGGCCATCTCAGTAGTACCCCTTCCTCCCTGGCTCCAAAGGCTTAGGCGAGGAGGCTAGGGGGGCAGAACTCTTAGCAGTTACTGACAGCATCCACCACTGTGGCCCCTCCCCTGCTACCAAACAAACCCACCACACAAAACCGCAATAAAGCTTCATTTGCCTACCTTTCAGAGACACATGTCAACATATTGCAAACTCAGTTCAATTCTTCAGTGTTCCCAACAGGGATCTCAGACTTTGTCATTTAGAAGTTTTTACTTTCATTTGGCCACAAAAACTCAAGACACGACACAGACGATGTCAAATGTAACTGGTCAATTGCATCTGGGACAATCCACAAAAATTCCTAATTTGGAAAGACTGTTCTATAAGCCTGCTGAGATTCTGCCATAGATTTTTAACTCAGGTTCTGCCTATAATCAAACAGAAACAAAAGCTGTGATTTTCAAAGCTCTCATACATAATTTTGTCATTAACAAAATGCAAGTTGCCTACATCAGTTTGTCAGACAGATATTTTGAGGAAACCTGTAAGATACTTTGACAAGTTTAATTATCTAACACATCAGTGGGGAAAGAGGGAAAAGAAAGTATGCATCATTCATAGCTGTTTTATTTCTTTTCTGTTACAGTTACTGAGGAACATAAGTCCAGCCAGAAAACTATTTTGAACAGAAGACTGAACAATGACTCACAGACCATACCTTGAGCTTCTGCAACAGCTTTGATGTCACCTTGGCCTAAAAAACTGACATAATTTTTAAAAGTTACTCCTCCTTTGTTGTCACAGAATCTTGAATCTTACCCTTTGGACTACAACACACTCATTCTGTGTTTTTTAAGTGCTTGGTTTAGAGAATAAGTTATTCACATACTTAGAAAACAACATTTTTCAAGTATTTTTGGGAATTGTTTTTCTATTGAAGAGAAGCAATGAGTCCAGATTTCTATGGATTTCAAGAAAATAAGTTTTCTCCGACAACTAATATACCCTTTTCATTCATAAAACACACAGAAAAAAAAAACTGTAACACCCGTTGAAAGGGCAAGAGTGAGTATTCAGTATTCAGCAATTAAAGTTGAATTCATGGCACAGATTGCCACTTTAAAGGTTTGGTTTGTTGGGTTGCTGTTTGTTTTTTTTTAATTCAGAAATTCGCAGTTCATTTCTATTACTTGCAGATCCACTAGGCATTTGAAACTGAGGTATATTGGGAATAAACCTATTCATTGGTTGCTTGTAAGAATTTAAGATGATTCTCCCATTCTTCAACAGGACACCTGACACCAGAGATCACCTCCCTCAGTGCAGTGTGAGGAGTTTTTGCTTAATGATCACAGAATCATAGAATCATAGAATCATAGAATCATAGAATCATAGAATGGTTTGGGTTGGAAAGGACCTCATAGATCATCGAGTTCCAACCCCCCTGCCATGGGCAGAGACACCCTCCACTAGACCAGGTTGCTCAAAGCCTCATCCAGCCTGGCCTTGAACACCTCCAGGGATGGGGCATCCACAACCTCCCTGGGCAACCTGTTCCAGTGTCTCACCACCCTCATAGTGAAAATTTTTTTCCTAATGTCTAGTCTAAATTTACCCTCTCTTAGCTTATTTTATCCTCTTTTAGCTTATTTGATGGCCTTACTTGTATAAAGAGACAATTTAGGGATTTCAGTAAAGGAAAATATAGTTAAAATTAAAAAGTGAGTAAGGATCAGACTTACTCTGAAATCTATATAAGGCACTAGAACTGAAACAAAATTGTCCACAGGGGAATTTTTTTAGCAAAAGAACAGTAGTTTTTTCTACTCAGCTGAAGTAGTTAAAATATATGCACCTTTGACAGTAACAAATCTTAAGAAACGCACTTTGCAGTTTACAAAATAATGAAGAAACAGACATTTTTCAAATAATTTTCCTGAAATACAGAAAACATGACTAGATTATTCCTCTAATATTTATTCAGTCTTGATGCATAAAAGTACAGGAAAATGTTTCCATTTATACTAATAATAGCAAAAAAAGGAATTTTAAAATATTGTCATGCATTTCTTCTCCTTACCCCTCTGCTCTGTTTTTATTTCATTTCAGAAAATTGGTGTATCTTTAGCTTTCATTTTGGTTTTGCACCATATTCTTAAAATGCATTGTTGAGACCAATATGTAAAACTAATATTACCAGAATATCTGAAACAATGTATTTCCTGCAGCTCACTTCCTAGTTATTAAAAATTAGAAGTTTCAATATTTCAGTTTGTTTGCTTTGTTCTTTTTTTTATTAAGTTGGATCCTCAGTACTGCAGTTTAAATGATAAACAGAATTCTGTATCTCTTTCCCAGTTATTGTACCTCATTAGTGATTTCACTGGGGACTGAATATTTCCTGAGAGAGGAAGAGAACTCTGACTGAATTTCAACTACTGGATTGCAAAACACTTATTTTATCAAAATTACCTGTATAGATTAATCCACATAACAAGGTTATACACCTGACCGTCCTTTCTTCAAGGCTGTATGATTTTGGACAGAAATGGTAGTATTGTGCCATAACATTTACCATCAGGTCAAAGAATTCCTGAAGTTCAAAGATTTCTTAGTCTGTAGAGCAAGATTCTGCTGTGACAGGTAAGCCAAAAATACTTGTCCTACAGATCCCAAGCTGTGAATAACCACTCTCATCATGCAGGCAACCAACACTGTAAATTGTCTTCCAGTGGTTCAGAAAATTCAACTTTCAAAGGTGCAAAGGTAAAGAGACTGCTCCAGAATACAGTGAGAAAGATTACTGCAGTGATAGCCATGTCATATTTCAATAAAAGAGCTTCTAACACAGTTCAGAAAAGCAGGAATTTCTACTGCATTTAATAATAATGTAGCAAGAACTGCAGTTAGGAGTCGAGTTTATTTACACTGCACATCAGTGAAATGGGATTTTTACACACGCTACAGTTGGATCTTATTTTAAATCACACAATGCTGTTTATTCACCAAACTGTTGAATTTATTTGATATCAAATAAAGCTCCATATTTTAATTTTATGATGATTTTAGACTCAAAGACATAGGTTAAGTGTTGGTCTGCCTGACTCATATCTCTTATTTCTCAACACATATTTGAAAGAAATTATAAATAAAATGGCAAGAGTGACAAACACCTTTACTACATTGGTATTAAAATGCTGTGCTACCATATAGGATTTACAATCTGTGGCAATTAGTGTTTGACCAAAAAGATTATCAATAAGGATGCTGTCCCAATGTATACTGGATGGAACTTAACAATAATATTGATTCTGAATAAGCATGGCAATACAGTAACTGTAAAAATACTGTGCAGAAACTTATTAGAGAGTTATTCAATGAAGTGACTACCTGTTTACAAGCATTTCTCTTTTAAGTATTTTTTGAGAAGTTCGTAAATTGAAACACATTAAAAAAGTGTTTCTTATGGATCTCAAAGTGTCAGAATTTAATCTAATAAAATATAATTATATCTCTGATCATGTATCATTTTCATTATTGTTGATATGTTTTCCTTTATTTTATGTGAAGATGCAGTGTAAAAATAATCCTTATATATAGACACACATCATACACACAGACACACTGATGTTTCAAGATTGGCTTTGCACTTTCATTAATGAATATTTACTTCTTAAAAACAACCAGCAATTTTTGCAACATCTATTAATAAAAAAATAAATTATTTTTGTAGTATTGTTGTCAGGAAAGCTGGACTCCAAATTTGTTTTTCTAGAAATATAGTTTTTATTTTACTTTGTGAGAAGCAATTATACCTTTATGTATTTTTTTTTAAATTTAACACATGAATACAATGCTTTCACTATGTAGCACTAGCATTTACAGCAGAACTACAAAAGCCAACATTTTTCTTAACGTTTGTATTTTTTTACAGTCTGTCAGAGATTACCTCAAAGCTTACAAATAAAATAACCCTCTCATAAACATATAAGAATGTTAATGGAAGGCTAGGGGGGCATATAAAAGTAGTTTATACAAACCTGGATTAAAAAAAAGATTAATATTTTGATCTGGTGTGAAATAATCACCCTATTAAAAAACAAACAAGCAAACAAACTTTTTGCTAGAAAAAGGGGATATCCGACCTTCTTGAAGCCATATGGGAAGGGGGCAATATTCTGTCTGAGAGCCTTTCAGGGATGTATGAACAGTGATGGGACAAGCACTCAGTGGAGAAAAGCTGCAGAACATACTCCTCCAGGCACACAGCTTCATCCTCAAATGATGGGCATTAGCTGAAGCCAGGTGCTATGGAGGCACCTGGCCTCTCTCTTGCCCTCTTCCCTGCAGCCCTGATGGAGACCAGTACCTTTCCACAATGGTGCCATGGCTGCCCTCTCCCCCTCTCCACAGTCCCATGTGCTGGTCCAATAGAGCTGGAGAGACTACAGTCAGCACCAGGCAACCTATGCCTCATCCTGTTTACAGTCATATAGTGCAAGTCTGTCCTGACTCTACAACCCATACAACCCAACCACCTGCCCTCCCTCCAGTGCACAAGATTAGAAAGGGTCATAGAACCAGATCAAGTCTGCTGCCCACCACTTTTAGGACAGCCCCTAAGGTTTTGTCTATAATGAGAATTTCTGTACAAATATTGTCATCTTGGTGAAATACATAACCCCACGGCTGATATAGCATTGATAGCCTGATAAAATGGACTACACTGATGCAATTTATTCCTGTTTAAAATTGGGACTATTAATTCCAAAACAAATTACTCTTCACTTTGGAGCAGTTTACCCACTGTGTACAAAGCACTGCAAACAGTCCTGATGTTTGTAATTATGATTTATGTTCTGCTTCAGGATCACCTTTATTTTCTACCCAATTTACCTATTAAGCCAGCTTTTACTGGATGCAAGTTAAAATTATAAGACTGAAAATATGGCAGCTAACATTGCAAGGTCTCAAAAATGTTACTGAGATGGAAAATAAATTCTCACAATCGAAAAGTCAAAGTATGAGAAAGGGCCCCATCCTTCCTGAAATAAGAGTATTTGGGAAAAGGACAAATGTTTAATAGAGGGAACCAAAATGAATGAAGCTTGGTGAGCTACAGAAAAGGAAAACATGCATTAAAAAAGGTTATTCATTAAATAAACACACTCATGGGTGTGTATCACGAAGCAGATTCAATAAACACTAGAGCACGTTTAAATTTAAGCACTAACTGCAAAGTGTTCTAGGTGCATGCTTAAATGCTATGCTGAACAGAGGTTTTTGCAAGTGAAGTTGTGTTTGCCTGCTTCACTGACTCACAAGCTGTTATATTCTCTGCAAAGAAGATGATCTTACTAATGTTTTACACTAAGACACTTTTCTCATTGCCATCATTCCTTTTCAACAGTGGAAATGAATGATTATAAAGAAAACATCTTCCACATAGACAAAACATTGCGCCTGTGCATCCTTTTAAAGCATCCTGTCATGCTTCTTGGAAGAAAACTAAATGAGGACAGTAACAGTAGCACTATACAGCTCTGCAATGATTAAGAAGGCTAAAAGGATTAGCATTTAGAATTTATTTTATAAGGGACACAATGGTATTCTGAAAGATCACATAGAGAAATAACTTGGTAAAAAATCTGGATTTTTTGACAAATGAAGGTTTCTGTTAGTACTATTTGTCATTTCAGAGCATATGGCTGCTGGTAACCATTGAAAAATGACATCATCTTTGACCCCACAAATGTGAGTTATAAATATAAGAGGATTATAAACCACTTTCCATCGTGCTTTAATGATACTTCCTGGCTTGTCAGAAGTGATTGCCTTAGAAGCAAGGTAGTAAATATTTAAAAGTCTTTGTTGTTGGCAGATTTAGCTTGTTAACTGTGAAGGCAACATTAGCATAAATATCTTCTAAATAGTACTATTATCGTTCTCTGGCTGTTCACATGACCAGGCCAGAACCAAGCTGAGCTCATCACCACCCACCGCTGGGAGAGGTCTTGCTATATGTTTTGGAAACCATTCCTTCTCCACGGCCATGGCTTATCCTCCTAGGTCCTTTTTTTCTCTAGGCTACCATTCACATCCCTGTGTGTCCAAAGCCTCCCTCTGTGCTTCAGTTTACACCTGATGTCAGCCAAGCACAGGCTCCCTTTCCTTTGTGGGCTCTATGCTGATTGCCCCCAGAGGCATGACTCCACCGTGGAACCATGATTTGCACACACCCACTTACCAATGCAAAGTGCTTTAGCCCACGGATGATGAGCATTAGGTAAGAGCTGAGTATCTTCATCATCTGTCCCAAAGCACTTCAAGCGGGTGAGCTTTGGGTTTATTGCACTGTCCATAATCCCTGGCCTTTTTTCCACCTCCTATGAGCTGTAGAGAGCAAATGGCAGCAGCATTAGAAGACAGCATTTGCCTGTTGTAGTTCAGTATAAAAGATACACATTAATGCCATCTCAGGAATTCTTATGCCAAACTATCAGGTGCATAGAAACACCAAGACCATGAACAAAAAAACAGTAAAATACAGAAAGAATATATAAACCTCTTATTCATTTTCCATTTCATAGAGTGTTAGAATTACAACTAGAGATATTTTATTAATTTAGCAGCAGGGCACATTTTCTCCTGACGAAAAGAAGAGAAAGGCTAATATATTATTTCATTCTTGTGTAACCCTATTTTTTTATTTCTTTATTTATTTTATTTATTTCACACATGTGATCAAGTACCCTAGTACCTGGAATAGTACAGTGATGAAGACTTAAAATTTCAAGTGTGTAACACTTTGTGCTGCATTCCTAGATGCAGAAGGGCTATACAATCAAACCTCCACGCTTATTTATTGTACTTGGCTACTGTACAATTCATCAGCTATATGGCTGCCCTGTACAGGGAATATGACTGAAACCAGGGTATCTGTTACACACTCCAAGTGTGTAGTCCTGGAAACACTTTCTTTTACAAGGAGCACTTACTTATTTGGAGTTTAAAAAGAGCCCTATAACATTGGCACCACTGACATGAAAATAACAGCAGGAGCAAGCCTCACATCAGGACGAACCTAAGCAATGTACCCGTGCCTCTGCTCAAGCATGCATGCCCCTGAATTCAAACCTAATATATGATGCATAAAGCACCTTTGCACAACTAGACTCCCATGGGGTAGACTCTCTACGAACTAAAAACTTCTGCCCTGTGTCAGCCCCTGTTTAAGAACAACTTGCATGAATAAGGTTGCACAATGCTGAACAGTTATAAATCCAAGAAAACAAAGTACCCACACTCCCCAGGAGAAGCAGAGGAGCAGTGGCTAACCTTTGTATTCCTACCAAGTCAGTTCAAAATAAAGAAGCTCACTAGCATGGAATGAAAGGAGCTTCCAAAAAGATTCATTTTAAATAGGAAACGCACAGCTTAAAATTCAATTTCAGGTGAAGGTGATTCAAAATAATTAATTTTCTCACATTTCATGTTGGAAACTGTAAGGTATTGCAGTTTTTCACAGAATTATTTTAAATAATTGATGATTGTTTACCAGTGCCAGCTCACCCTTTGATGTTTGTCATATTATTTCTCTTTTAGAAAGCACTTATAACTGCATAGTAGGATTGTTTTATCATCAGTAAACTGACATATCATAGATTATTGCTTGCACAGAGCTCCAGTCCTGATTTCACCAAATCAGCAGAAAATATCACATTAAATTTAATAACACCAAGATGAACATTTTCAGCTTCTGTCAACTTTCTGGCCAGAAGGCATACAGGATCCCCATATCCACATGCACACAGCCCTGCAGAAAATACTGCATTCTGACTCATCTGGTTAACAATATGTCCCCCTACTCGAAGGGGAAGAGAAATCTCACAGTGATGGAACCACCATTACTATGCTGTTAATTATACCTATATCAAAAGAACTGGAGACTCAGATGTCAAGATTTTATGCAATCAATTTCTCTGTGTTTTCACCTTTTCTACCAAAGGACTATAGACTAAAAGAGGTTTTTTGTTTCGTTTTCTTTTGATTTGATTTTTCAGTCAGCATACCCAAATACCAGTTGCTTGGTAAAAACTCATCTCACATTTAAAAGAAATACGATTTTTTATCATACTTTTGCATGGGCAAAGAGTCCCCTAAAAAAAGAAAAAAGAAGTAAAGTAAAAAAAAAATGCCCAAACTCAACCACCACAATGCAGAAACTAGAAAAGAGAGTCAGTATCAATTGCTCAGCATTTATGATATGGTACTTCAGGGTCTAGTTTATTAATTTCTTTAATCTCTGAGAATCTCAGTGCACTGTTTCAAAACATTTCTCAAGTCTTAAATTCTTTTTTATTATTTTTGTGAAATTTAAGGGAATTTGTGGAAATAACAAAAATTACAAACAATAATACTGCTTGGATGAGATTGTTTTTTCTTAGAAGAAAGGTTAAGTTACAGGGAGAGCCCCAGACCCACCGTTGTTGAAGGGGAAGTTACTGGACTCAGCTTCCTCTGTCCAACCCTCATCTCCTCCCGCTGAAACTTACTGTCCCTTCAAATTTTCCAGCTGAGCTTTCTAATGTAATTTTCAAAATGAATGAAAATAACTCTTTTTGAGCTACCCTTTTTACTGTTTTTGCTAACCTGATGCATGTGAACCCAAGCAGTTTACAAAACATTCATATAAGCAGGTTTCCTAGCAATATGGGATTTGCAAACCTGTAGATGGAGGGGACAGAAAGATGCAAGGCTGAGTACAGGCAGGGGGACAACTATGTATCCCTGTTAAAGCTGCTCATGGAGCCCTCACATTTGTCTTCCTGTCTCTTTCACTCTTATCCTGCTCTATGTACAGCCTCTCAGAAAAATAAAATTCCTTTTTTTTTAATTTGGAATAACTGACTCTGTAGATAACAAAGATAGTAAAGCACTAAAGAAAACAACACTATTTAATTTCAAGGATCTGAAACAATATTTGAGGTGGAAATAATAGTTATCAAGTTAGTTTCTAATCTGGAGTCTAAATGTGATCTTCAAGATAACTGCAATTAATCCATTAGTATTGATGCAACACTTTGAATTGGAGCAGATCCATCTTCAGGTCTGAGTGTGACGGACCCTTGCAAGCTCGCACACTTAAGTACACATTTGCATCTCCATGATCAGCCATTGTGAAATGGAGGAACTGCAGACTAGAGTAGATGGGAATCAAGCAGATGAAGAAGAATAGCCAAGGGATCTGAAATTTGTGTATGATATATCATATAAAGGCTTGGAAACTTAAAAAAGAATGAGAGATGATGAAAAATATAGTATACATTTGAAGGAATTAAAATAAAGTTATCCCCTCAAAGCTAAGAAAAGCAGCATGCGTATATGTCTGCACGTAAGTGGCAATTGTAAGAAAGCCAAAAATTGTAAACGGGAATAAGCTAAGAACAAGATCAACTGTCAAAAAAATTCAAACAAAACCAAAAGGCAACAGCAAAGAATGCACTGAGACAAGCAAGAAAGATCTGATGCAGCTGCCTCATCTAAACTAAAAACTAAACTGAAAACGTGCAGCAGCAATGCCTTGTCAACACTAAAACAGAATATGGAGCAAAATGCACAGAGATAATCAGAGGTTTTCAACACCTCTTGCCTAAAGATGATATTTAGTTGGCAATACCAAAAAAAGCTGTGGTGATAGCCAACCAGGCCTATGTATAGATCACCATCTGGAATGCTAAGGTTGGTGGAAAACTTGAGAGCAGATGACTACACTCAGATTTTAAATAGCAACTTCATAAGCAGGAAGCAAGAATGTTACGGACTTTGTCTATCATAAGCTCAAAAAACATCAGCAATTTCCAGACCAATTCCTGTACAGGGTCTGGCTCAGGACAGGTAGAATGAATGAAAGAATCCAAGAGTAACCTATCTATAGCCCACACCTCCTAGAAATCTATAATTTCATTTCATTTCCTATTTCAAAGGGTAATGATACAAAACCCAAATGTAAATTTACATGAAGAGCAAATCCTAAATCTGGGTCTAACTACAGCAAGGACAGTTTACAGGTTGAGGGCTCCTGCATGATGTGTTTGGCATTCCTGACTTTTCAGAACATAATAATGCAATCTTATGCTGTTCTTAAATACCTTTTCTGTATGAATTATTTTTTAAATGGTAAAATAGAAAACTAGGGAGACTGAAAATGTAATATCACTGTCTTGAAAGAGGGATTGGCACCTTCAGTCATGAAAATAAAATTCTAGCATTTCCGACTTTTTCTATTTTGATTGACTGATAAATAACTTCTGGTTTTAAAGTAGATAATTATACATATGTGTTTGAGATTTAAAATACTCTGGCTCAGTGTTCAAAAATAACAAACACACAACTGTGCCAAAATCTCATGTGTACAAGTATAATGCATACTATAAACAAAACAAAAAATCCATTCAAATGTAAGAAAAAAAATTCATAAATGCAACAAACAAAACTAAGACTTGTTCACTTGTCCAATGACAGAACAGCCACTACAAAAAAAAAAAAAGCATGACAGACTTTTCTGTACCTGTAATATTTGAAGATATGTTTACAAATAGCTGCACTGTGTTTATCTTGTCTGTGAGAGAGCTCTGGACCCATAAAACATCACATCTGCGCTAACAGAAGATGCAACCACTCCATGCCTCTCAGAACTACATAATGCTAGATGACATTGCTGCTCCTGGATGACCAACTTTTCTGAGACTAAGTTACCCAAATTAACTGCAAAAAACAGGCTCAATAATAGGTCCTTCTGTCATTTGGCTGAAACAGGTTATAGAATACTCACCCAAAGAGCCGTGCCAAGAAATTTCAGGGAAAAGTCATGACTGCTAGGGAGCTGGTGATGATAGTTGCTAGCATGAACCAATTCACCTGGTGGAGATGCATTACAAAGAGGATGTGTATTTCTACAGAAAGAAAATACTTGTCTTGGAAAGCTTGTTGAGACAGGAACTTTGGGTTCTTTGACCATGGGGCGATTACTCAGCCCCTGGCCTGTTGTCAATGGATGGAACTTGTCTGTCTCGTAGGGGGAAAAGAATCCTAGCGCAGGAGCTAGCAGGGCTCATTGAGAGAGCTTTAAACTAGATTGGAAGGGGGATGGGGCTGTAACTGGGCTTACAACAGTGGGGCACCACTCTAGTGTTGATAAGGACCGGGGGTCCTCCCACCCTCCTAGGGTGAAACCGGCGCGCTCAGCTCGCTCCCTGAAATGCCTGTACACAAATGTGTGCAGCATGGGGAATAAGCAGGAGGAGTTAGAAATCCGTGTTCGGTCAGGAGATTACGACCTGGTGGCAATTACAGAGACATGGTGGGGCAGCTCACACGACTGGAACGTAGTCATGGGTGGCTGTACCATTCTCAGGAAAGACAGGCCAGCAAGGCGAGGGGGGGGAGTTGCTCTTTGTGTGAGAGAACAACTACAGTGTATTGAGTACTGTCCAGGGGTGGGTGACGAGCGAGTTGAGAGTTTGTGGGTGAGAATTAAGGGACAGGCTGGCATGGGTGATGCTGTCGTGGGTGTCTATTACAGGCCACCGGATCAGGACGAGGAAGTTGACGAGGCCTTCTACAGGCAGCTGGTAGCAGCCTTGCAGTCACAGGCCCTGGTTATCGTGGGAGATTTTAACTACCCTGATAGTGGCTGGAAGGCCTACTCAGCCAGCTATCGGCAGTCCAGGAGTTTTCTCCAGTGCATTGATGATAACTTCCTGATGCAAATGGTGGACGAGCCGACTAGGAGAGGAGCACTGCTAGATCTTATTCTTGTGAATAAGGAGGGTCTGGTTGAAGACCAGAAGAGGTGAAGAGGTGAAAGTTGAGGGCAGCCTTGGTTGCAGTGACAATGAGGTGGTGCAGTTCAGGATCTCATGTGGCCATAACAGGATACAGAGCAGAATAGCAATGCTGGACTTCAGCAGGGACAACTTTGGCCTTTTCAAGCAATTGTTAGGGGAAATACCACGGGACAGGGTACTTGATCATAAAGGGGCCCAAGAAAGTTGGTTAGTGTTCAAGGAGTGCTTCTTCCAAGCTCAAGATCGGTGCATCCCAATGGGTAGGATGTCAAGGAAGGGTGCCAGGAGACCTGCATGGTTAAACAGGGATCTGCTGGGCAAACTCAAGTGCAAAAGGAGGGTCTACAGATCATGGAAGGAGGGGCTGGCCACTTGGGAGGAATATAAGAATGTTGTCAGAGAGTGTAGGGAGGCAACTAGGAAAGCTAAGGCCTCCTTAGAATTAAACCTTGCCAGAGGGGTCAAGGATAATAGAAAGGGCTTCTTCAAATA
>WKFP01015440.1:14117-47173 GCA_011057875.1 Pterocles orientalis | reverse complement strand
GTTCCACTTGAATATGAGAAAAAACTTTACAGTGAGGGTGACAGAGCACTGGAACAGGCTGCCCAGAGAGGTTGTGGAGTCTCCTTCTCTGGAGACATTCAAAGCCCGCCTGGATGCGTTCCTGTGTGATCTGATCTAGGTGTTCCTGCTCTGGCAGGGGGATTGGACTAGATGATCTTTCGAGGTCCCTTCCAATCCCTAACATTCTGTGATTCTGTGATTCTGTGATTTTTCCATCCCAGATGCAGAATCTGACATTTGTTATTGTGTATCTGGTATATCTTCCTACAACATTTAAATTTTTGACCTACCTTGTTGGAAATCCTTTATTTTGTTTCATACATTTTAATAGTATAGTAAAGGGGTTTTAATTACTGTATTAAGCCGTATATACCATCCGTTATCACCAAAGTGTTCATGTGTGAGGAAAAGGATCTCAACACACATAATTGTGGGACATGTAGTGTATTCATACATGAAACTAACACATGATGATGTGCTCAATTTACAGGCATGGATATGTTCACAGTCTGGTTAGATTTGTCCCACTACAATGAATAAAGTGGGATTTCTTTTAAACAGCAACTGAAATGCAAATGACTCTCTACTTTTTATACATCATAGTTGTCACAACAAATCAAGCAAAATCCTGAAATCCTAAATCCTCTGATGACAATACTTACAGAGGAGTCCAAAGTGATTAACAAGATTTCCTGAAAACTTGAACCAAGTTTAAAGATGTACCCTCGAGTACAGAAAAAGCAGAATCAATTTCCCAGGCTGAATATCAAGATTGAAAATGTGAGATTTATCACTGATCTCTGTATAAAAGACATACTCCTGAACAAATTACTCCTGGGAGGCAGGTGTCACCCAATCACATAAAAATGTGGATTACACTCTCAGTCAACTACTGCATGCTTAATACATCTACAAAGATAGTAAACTCTGTGACAGCAGAGCTGAGGAATCCTAAGAGGATTTTAAGAGGAAACAATGCAGAGAAGCTGATTACAGAAAGCTGTCTGCAGGAAAGGAACTCAGAAGGACCTGTAGGTTGTAGAACTCTGCGCTTACTATCTAACTGTAAAAGACACTCAGAAACAAATCCTTTCAGAGGGGAAAGGATGTGGCTTCAGCACAAGTTCAACTTTGCTATCAATGCTACAGGTAGACCCTTCTGTCCAGAAAAAAACTGTAAACAATTATTTGTTTGTTAGACAAATTCAAAGCCAAAGCTAATATTTCCAGACACTAGTAAGGTATACCAGGGAGAGATACACTTTATCTTCCTGTGTTGTGGTACTCTTTCCCAAGCACCACCCTGCGCTCACCCTGCACTGAACTGTTCTGCACGGTTTGCCTGTCATACAGCCTTATGCAAAGCTCACAAGATGTTGTGGGTTATGAATAATTCAGACTTAATTGTTGCATTTGAAGCTCAAGTACTTTGGGGTTGTTTTGACTGAACTCAATGAGAAGCATCTGTAGTCTAAAGGAGGACACAATCACCTTTTGTCCAGAATTGCCTTTTAGTCTACATTCTGAGGGTAGAAGGGCACACCCTTTTTAATCCTGAGCCTTTTGGCATCCCAGTTTGCTTCTGCTTCTCATTATCTGTGTTGTTTTCTTTAAGTCTGTTCTGTACACCTCCAAATCTTGTTCCATAAAAAGAACTGAGAGGAGAAACAAACTGGAGCCAATGGGAAAGACTGGGGAAATGTGTGGCTCTTAAATCCAAAGAGTACTAAGTGCATTTAAGGATTCTCTAAATATAATTTGTTATAGCAATCAAAAATACAACAATATGCAGATGACAATTGACCCACTGCTTGTCCATCAGACTCAGTGTCTGATCATACAAGACCATCATGAGTGCTAGATCATGTATGTGCTTTGTTAACAGCAAAGATCAAAACCTAGTTAGTCTGGAAACAGTACAGTCAATGTAACAAAAAGACACCTTCATTTTGAGGATCCTGACGTGAAAAAGCCAAAATTCCATTTCGTGTGTATCTAAAAAGAAGCATCTCATATTTTCATCATTGGTCCTTTGTTGAATTGTTTGGAGTGTGACTGAAATAGAAAAAAAAGTTATAGTTGAACAAAGCTGTGAACAGCTGCTGACCATGAGGACATTTATTAGGGAAGACATGAGCTGAACACAAGAAATCTACTGTACAAATTATGTCCATTGTTGAGCATTGCATGTAAGGAACAGATTTCAAACTCCTCTTTTCTGCTAGCTGATCAAGTAATTAGACTTCTACATATCATCAGCTGTGTCAACAATAAATCCCTGGGTAAAAATGTGCCATGTTAATCATCTTTTAGAAATCACATATCATTTTAAAACATGTAAAAACCACAATGAAAAGCAAATTAGTAGTAAGAGTAAAGTAAATGTAAATTTGCTATCCCAAAACATGTAACACATGACCATAAAGGGATCATTTTACAAGTCTCTTTGCAGAATATTTCAGGTCGAAAAGAGAGTATTTAACACTGTATTAAGAACATAAGCAAGGTAGAGGTCAGAAAATATTTTAAACTTCATAATTAAATCATTTGTCAATGTAGAAAAGATAATGAATAAGTAACAGCATAGATTTGAATAGTCCTTGTTATTTTGCATGACAAAAAATTGTGAGAGGTCTTCTGAAAATTTGTAAGCTGTGCAAATAACTATTTATTCTCAGTCTGACTGTTTAAAGAAGGAAGCTGAAGCTTATCAAAAGATTAGGAATTCTTAACTCAGAAAATTATTTCAGGCTTAAAAGGTGACACAATAAAGACTGACAGGAACCTCCAGGCATTACTTCATAAAATGGTTATATTTAACCAAGTTCTTTCTAAAAAGCTAAAAAAATAAAAACTTTGGGATGGAAATTGCCCTTTAAATGAATGATGTAGTACAGGTATATCCCAGGGCAAAATTTGCTGGATGGTGCATACATTACACAGAAACTTGCCAGTACTTTTTGCAACCAGTGTCTATTTTAGTTTTCGTCTAACATAGGTTGAAATACTGATCACCTCATCAAATGGCCAGGTTTACTTGAAGGCAAAAAGAGAATATGTATGGAAAATATGAGGGAAATTGAAAATCAACACCTAGAGCATCAGGCCAATATTGGTGACTCAGATGAAGATTTCTATAAAATCTTTGCCTCTTTATGCAAATCTTTAAGTATTAATTGAAAACCATGTGGAAGAAATGTAACTACTACATTAGTACATCATTTATATACTAACATCTGTTTAGACATCTACATATGAACAGAATAAACTACATTCATTTTTGTGGAATTTTTAGCAAATTCTTCCAGTGTATTTCTAGTTAAGATGAATAAACATGCATTCTTACAGTAACTTCATGGATAGAATAGCAGTGATTCCATTCTGAGAGAGGATGTTATAACATCAGTGAAATATCAGTCTTCTAGGAAGAATAATATAAGTATTGAAGTCACTTGGAAAAACAGAATAAATCTTCTTTCTATAGGCTAAATAAGCATTAAAAAGAAAATAGTGCTTCCACAAGCTTGTTCTTTTTAAAAATAGGTTTTATATTTATGTAGAGTTGATTGGAAAGCAAAAAAAAAAAGTCATCTGCTGCCGAGGGTGACTTATGTTTCAATGTTAGTAAACTGGTTGTTAAATTGCTACCATGGTTCTTCCAGTACCACCGAACACACTGCACAGTCACTTTTTTGAACATCATTCCATGATTCCATGCATCAAACAGGCAGTAGTCTGGTATGTTGGCATGAAAAAGGTAGTGAAACCCTGCCAAGAATAGCTCGTCCTCCCTCCAGACAGTGAATAGAGAACTGGCAGAACCATGTTGGCTACTCGACTTCTTCGCTGGCCCATGTAGTGCTGTGTATTGCCTCTCCTCCTCTGCTGCGTGCACCATCTCCATTCTAATAATTGAACTGGAATTAGTGGCAAAAACCCCTGAGCATCAGGGAGGATTTTGCACTCTTCTGTCACTCACAACTTAAAACATCCAAAAGTTGATGATCTTTATTTTTTACAGATTTTTGTTTCTTTGCTTTTATAACCAAGTTCAGAAATATAAAGGATAGCTTTTACATTTTTAAAATATAATTAATCTGAACTATTTTTTTCCCTGTCAAACTTGACTGGAAATCACTACTCTGACGACCGATGACAGACACCATCACAGCCTCATGGTGGGATGGTTAAATGGTTTTCCTGGTACAAAAGAAGAAATTATTACTATAAGCAGTCATATAGTATGGTCATAAAGAAATATAACCCCCCCCCCTTAGTTAGTTCATCAGCAACATACAATACTTGCGTCACAATGAGCAAAACACTTGGGCTATGTCCACATCATAGATTTTAGCGAGATCATGCACAATCCAATAAATTAATAAAATTTCATTCAAGTTCCTTCAGTATTTAAATTCCGTTTCTGCAAATGCTCAGAAGCATTTCAGTCCTGTGTGGGCCGGTTGCTCAGCTGATCTTGCACACTTAGGACCATTCTGGATCTGCAAATCACATGCTTTCAAAGGGACTCTCATGAGTGACAACACTCTGAACTCTGCCTGCCAAGGCAAGATTTACCTAAACTCGTGTAGCATCAGTGACTCAAATAGGAGCTGCTGCACAAATTCATGCGAGTCTGATGGTTGGAACCGAGAGCTGGAAGACTGAACTTTGATTTCCATCACTGCCTGAGACTTTCAAATCACCACCTCATGCTTTCCAAAAGTTCCTCAAACCCTAGTTTACAGACTAGGGGGAAAAGGGAAGACATTTCCCTGCAGCACTTCTACTGAAGCTGTTTTCTTCTGATTAGAATAACAGAAAAAGAAGTACATCAAAGAAATAGGAGACCATATTTCTCAAGTCTATTGATTAGATCACTTAATAGGAATAGAGAGACCTGAGCTTGGTCTCTTCTCCTCAGGCTGTTTTCCTCTTTAGCAATAAGCAGTGATGTGATTGAATGGAATAGATACTGAAGGAATGTAGGAATACAAGAGTCATTGAAACCAGTCTCCTTCTACTGCAGGCAATCCCATCATGTATGTGTTCATGTAACATTGAGATATTTACCAATACAAGGCATCAGTCAAAATCATAACCAAGCTTAGACAGCATATTCATTAAACTTTTCAGAGTTCATCTTAGAAACCACATAAAAAAAATAGGCAGCACCAGAAAAACTGTGTATGTATGGAAACAGAACAGAAAAGTTTAAACCAAACTCACTTATTTCTCCTGATGTGGATAAATCATCTGATACCACTGAGCAGTTCAGAAAAAATCCCCAGTCACACTGCTGGTAGGAATCAATTCAGACTGCAATAAAAAAATCTGTGTGGCCATAATAAATCTATGTGGTATGTTCCCCTTCAGTAATATTTTGGACATTTCAGTCTCTGTGAAGCAGTGAAAAGTTCAGGCAAAAATACAGCTGTACAAAACAAAGTCCACTTAATCAGGTATACATGGGCGTAATTATTTGTTCCCCTTGTAGTAGCAAACCTCTTGTACTGGCATTTCAAACAACATTTATATATACATGATTTTATGTGCACATAAATTATACTATCATCAAGTAAATAAACACAAAGACAATCCTTTGCATACAGTGGTATTTAAACAACATGTTAAAATTTAATTGCTGTATGGATTCCTTGAGATGCCTTATGTCTCTTCAGGCAATATTCTAGAACAGCACATTCCACTCTTTTTCCTATTTTTTCCTTGTCAATGAGCAGGTCCTTTGTGAGGATCTGGTTAGTGAACTACTGGAAACAAAACTTATTTTTCTATCTATTTAAAACTGCTATAAGCATTCAAGAAAGCTGTCCTCTGGACTGCCCTGTGAATTGATAATCTTGTCTCCTTAAGTACAAATTAATTAGGCATTTTAGGTGGGAAGTGTATATATAGACAGGTGGTTAATTGTTAACCAATGCACAGGATATGGGTTGATGCTACATTTCACAATCTGATTGTGAACAAAAGGAAGTGGTCAGTCTAACAGGAACCAAAAGGATGCTTTTGGACAAGGAAGATACTAGCATTCACTTGGATTACAGTTCATTTTTTCTGTATCTCTGAACTTTGCTTTCTAGTCTTTTTTTCATTTGTCTGCCTATTGATGTCTCTGTGCATGGCATGAAACAGTTCTATAATTCTTTAGAAATCCCATATGAAGCCTTCATTCCAACTCCATCTGCAGCATTGATCATTTTCACAGAATGCAGATATGAAGAATGCTAGTCTCTTGATGAATAATCTGCCCACTTGCAATGTTAAATTGAGACACCACTCTCACTATCCCTTAACAGCAGTAGCCACTATTTTTGTAGAAGCAGATCTTCCTCTAGAGGACATGAAAATCACTTGCCTCTGTATATTAACTAGACAGAGAACCTTAACAATTAATCTGGGGTGACGGCTTCACTAGACCCTAAAAATTTAGGAAAAAAATGGGCTCTTAAATTAGATAGGTTTCACTAAATCTCCTACCCTGAAAACAGGTTTCAAGAGAGCAAAGTAGTAGCGGCAGAGCATGAGATACATTTTGCTATACACATGGGTGATTCAAAAATCACAAAAGGAGATTAATAAGACCAAATTTTTGTACAACAATAATGAAAATATTAGGATATGACTAAGAATATCTCAGCACAAGCTAAATTTAACTACTTTGTACAGATGTTTTTACTGTACTTTCACTTTTGCACATGGAACAATATCTAACACACCACAGTTAAGTATTTTTATTTCAAACCACAAATAATAAATTCTATTATCCATGGTTTCTTGTCCCTTTTCTGCCACATTATACTTCTTCTACTCAAATTTGTTTGAAGAACAAGAAATGTGTGACAGCAAACTTCTTGTAAGTTTTGCTCTTTTGCACCAAAAAAATTCTGCCTATGAAACCAACAGAAAATGCTCCTGTGTACATAGAACACTCTGAATTTTACACGATATTTGACACAAAAAAGGAGGGAACATTAATGCTCCATTGCAGTATCTGTTCATCATTAATTTAACATAAAAATACGGAAATTAAGATTTCCAGTTCTTACATTTTCTGAAATAATACACTCACTGAATATCTGAGTTTGTAACAGGAGAGCTGGGTAAGAAAACTTGCTTTCTTTAAACAATTTCAGACATAAGACCTCACAATTAATCCTGGAGATGTTTATGGGGAAAAGAATACTATTTATTCTGCCAGTTAGCTTTCTTCCCTCTTTTATGTCAAAAATGTAAACTTTATAAAATTGTTGATTTCTTTAGTAGTCAGACAAGTTAATTTATTTACAGCCCTTAAATTTGATAAGGACAGAGATATAATTACGTAATATTTCAGTGCAACATTTTTCACTTCAGAATCAAGTATGTTTGAAGACTTGAAGGGGAAAATCAAATTCTGTGTCTTTGTTACTATTTTCTCACTATTTTGACACCAAAGTTGACAAGTTTCTCGCAAATTTATAATTAGAAAGCCACAAGCACTGAGTTTGAATGATCCTGAAGAAACAAAACAGGTTTTCCCTAGAGTTGGTATTCCTCAGAAACATGCCCTGACCTTCAGTATATCTGCAGATATCCATGCATACGTATTTACAAAAAATCATTAGCACTACAGTTAAATCCATATATTGTTTCAAAGTTATCAATTTATTTGCGTCAACTGGCTTCAAAATCAGCACTGAATCAATAACTGGTGGTATAATGGACAAAAAGGACCTGCACAAGCCAATTTGACTGCCATCATCACTTTGTGAATGTAATCATTCTTATTTTGTCCTAATTATAGTTTAGAGAAATAATAATTAAGTATTACTATTACTGAGATATTGCATGACAATGCTAGTAAAGTAGTTCCTTGATGTATTTTAAATTTTTATTGAAGTACATTAGGAAAAAGAAAGGACACTTATTCTGAAGGTACGTTAAATAATTTAAATGTCAATATGACAGAGATCTTTACTGAACTTCAGAGTTACCACTTCCTCAGCTTGAGAAGTAGCAGCTCACAGATCTCATTGCAACTAACAGACCCTTCTTCATTTTATCATAGAATCATAAAATCATTAAGGTTGGAAAAGACCTCAAGGATACTCAAGTCCAACTGTCAACCCAGCACCACCTAACTCACTAAACCATGTCCCTGAGCAACTTTTCTTAAACACCTCTAGGGACAGTGACTCCACCACTTCTTTGGGCAGCCTGTTCCAATGCCTGATCACTCTTTCAGTGAAGAAATTTTTCCAAATATCGTGTCATTTCTATAATATCATGTCATGACATTTTATTATGTCGAGGTTCTCATTTGCAAGAATGAGAGGCAGCAGCTAGAGAGGATGACAACATGTGTCCCAGATATCTTTATTCTAGCCTTGAGCGTTGTGCAGTTTTGTCAGGTTCAAGATACCAAATCACACCTTGATTAGGCACACCACCTCTTGGGAAATCTCACACCAATTCAAACTATTATTTCCGGGTCAGTCAGTGCAAGATCCTTATGCTGTATTATTCGAGTTATAAAATAAAGACAGTGTTCATGGCGTTCTGCAGTAAACCTCAAAACAGTGAAAATGGGCCTCCCTGAACTGAGATGGAAAACTATTTTAAAATCTCATTGGTATGCTGATATTCATGTTACAGAGAAGTTATTGTCTAAAGACTTCACGAACTGGTAATAGCAAAAAGTCTCATTATTTTCAAATTGTTACCTTAATAAAGATAATTTTATTTATAAAATGAAATCAGAGAAGTTAGTAATTTGTTTTTATTTTTTTGTAGTATGTTTTTAAATAAAAAACTACATAGTGACAGTCTCTCATAACTTCTGTGCCCTGGCTAAGCTCCTCTCTCCTCTGCTAAAGTAACAGGCAATGGTCATAAAGTTTTATGCTTCAATCTTTTTATGCAGTGACACATGGCTAATATGTGACAGTTATATTTTATTTCATAAACAACTTGTCTATCTATTACTTTATTGCACTGTGAGAGAATATGTCTAGTGTTATGCCTTGGTTGCAATTTAATTTCTAAATGAAAATAGGAATATTACACATGCCAGGGCTTTCCAAGATGAAATGGAGGGCATGGCACTCCAAGGATCAAGATGCAGATACACTGCATGAAATTTCGGTGTATGGAAAAGGAGACACTTTCTTAAAGCTCTCTTTGCTTTGAATATCCAATATTCACTTAACGAGGTTAGGCAATGCTACTTCTAAGAGTAACAATAATAACTGTAATAATAGTGATGAAGATGATAACAACACTAATAATAACTATGTTCCTTCAAATGCAACTGTCTTTACAAAGTTTTTCTGTGCATTCTTCTAAAGATGTTGGGTTTGGAAATTTGCCAGTGGCAATAAACACTAGACATGACAGTAACTTTAACTCAGTGAACTTTTTTTAAAAAAAATTGTGCTACTATTAAAAGAATTTGACTTAACTTGTTGTCTTACTATTTTTTTGTTCTTTCATAGTATCATATGGCTTCAAATGCAACAGGGCCTGGAAGAATCACCCTACAAACCATAAATAGTTAAGCCAAGAGCCTGAAAACATACATATGGTTAACTGTTCATGTGAATAGCACATTTTCCTCCAACAGGACAAGGAAAGCCCTTAAATATAAACATGTAGATATGCATTTTAAGAATTAATGTCCAGTTAAAGAAAGTTACAGACTGTGTAATACACAGTGGCTGGAGGTCACAACCCATGTGAACAGATGGGTACAAATAGTTCACAAGCCAGCTATCCACTCAATGCACAGGCACGTGCTTATTTTAAAAAAGTTTAAGGAAAAGACAGTTATGAATGATATCCACAATTCTTGTCACAGCAGAAGTGATGCATATTCATGAAAAGGTAAACAGCAAGAATGTTCTTCCTAGGGCGCTAATTTATATAGGGTGCTGTGGTGGTTATTACATTAAAGCAGAACATATCCTTTCTAAGAGCCTGTTATACAAGTGCATGCATAATACCTAAGATTATAGATAGAGTCAAAGATTAAGGAATGTACTAACACAGTTTCATTATACTGAACATCAAAATATTAGCAACAAAAATAAACAGCTGGGGAAGAAGGAATGCCAAAGTCATAAAGCCCAAAGCGGCAAGCACTCAATTTAGAGATTAATCTTTTAAAAAAGAGATGGCAAGAAAAAACATCATTAGAACTCAGTTCCATTAACTGTTGTCATCTGTCCTTTGTTCTGAAGCTGAGCTGGTCCCAGAGTCCCCAGAAACAAGAGAAAATTTATGGTGAAGCCCTTAATCACATGGGTTGGTTAATAACACTATTCATTCCAAGTGTTTAATTCTTATCATTACCATGATTCCCATGCAGCACTCATAACAAAAACACTTTACCGGGCATCTCCTGAGGGCTTGTGGAAAAAGTCAACCTATCTGACACTCAGCAGTGTTCAGAATGGCAAAACTTTCTGGTTAGTTGCAACTTTGTCTGCAAGAGTCACATGTGTTTTCACGCAGGAGTTAAAATATTTCACAAAAAACTACCGATTTCACCAGACTTTTTTTCTTCCAGAAGTTGGTTTACAGGGATCCAAGAAGGAATGGAAGACAAACAGCAAGACAAAAAAATTCTGGCCTTTTTCTTAAATCACTGGAGGACTTAGCTCTTTTTTTGTTGGTGGTTTTTTTTTTTTTTTGTCTGTGTCAAAACTCTCTGAAGCAAAGGTACACTGAATCAAACAGAAGAAAAGAGACTTAACTCATGCACATTGCTTATCGCCAGGCTACATGTATACACACTACAAACTGTCAAGAACTTTTAAAGACTTAAAAAAATCTATTTCTTTTGTAGAGAGCAGAAAGTCTGTGTCTTGGAAACCGTGCAAAATACTGAATTTAAGATTAACAATAAACAACGCTTCTGGTGTCTTCCTCTCCAATTGTTTCCTAATTTGAATGTTGACCTTTCCAAAGGTTCTCTCTTTAAACATTATGGGTTTGTAGCCATTATTCTTCAACTTAGGCTATTTGTCATTCCTTTTATAGATGATAGAAAAATACGTTGCAAGTAATATTTGTTGCCTTGCTTGTTTTTTGCATAATGAATCATTTGCAATTTTTTTTGCATTTATAGTTTGTTAGTGTTATCTGAAGGGTTGCATCAATAGCTTTCATAGTATGGTTTGCCAGTAAATTATTTACTCTGACTGTTCTATTTTCCTTTTTTACAATTTCTGCTGTTTGATTGTTCCCATAAGTCAGGTGGTATATGAGCTGAACATTTTTAAATAGGAGCAAATGCCAAATAATGCACCTGTGGGAAGAGTTTTCATGTTAAATTTTATGAAATGTTTTGATTCACTATATTTTTCATGAATTCCCAGTAGCTATACAAATGCTTGCAAAACAAATAAATAAATAAATAAAACCACCTGCACATCAGGGAACTGAATTCAGTGCTGTATTCTGTCAACAGTTTTCAAAGTATGCAATCATTTCTGTACAAACTTAACCTACAGTCAAATTTGTTACATATACGCAAATCAGTGATGTTCCACTGATAGAATAAGACCACAAAAATATGTAGTGTTTCTCCATGCTAGACATATTAGCAATAACACACACAAAAAAAGACATCTCATTTAATTTTGTACCATTGTAATTCATATCACTCTTCTTAACCTCTTTTTTAGTAGGATGTCGAGTTTGGGGGGGGGGTTGATTACTGTGTTGTATAATCTCACTTCTAGTTGGAAAAGATTTCATAAAAACAAAACACAATAAAAAGTTTTGTAATAATAAGAGGGAACACTATCTGCTATGAGATGAAGCTAAAGCAACCGTTCTTAGAGAAAAGGTTAGAGAAAATTGACTTTAATTAGCAGAATTCATTATTATTAGTCAGTTACCCCAGAATTCTCATTTTCATTTGTATGTTTATGTACATTCATGAGTTTGACTAACGACTCCTAAAATCTAGAAACTAAGGGAAAAATATGAATTTGAACCATGCCTCATCTAAATCTCACAAATAGACCTGATATGTATAATGACTTTGACAATATCTGCAAGTATTAATGGACAGTTCCAAGATGCGCAGTCATAACGTGGCAGATCTGGGTCCTGATTTTGCAGTTCATATCTATTTCTTATTAACAACACAATATTGATTGATTCAGAGCTCATTCTTTCTATCCTGTATGCTTAGGGTTTTTTTTGGTACTCACCCACCAGAATAACAAAAGTCTGCCTATGCAATTCAAGCAGGCAGGAAGGTGACAAGTCTCCTGTTTTATCAACAGAATCGCTCCAGAACCTCAAAATTCACAGTCTTTGCCTTTGGACATGTTTTTAGGAAGAAGAGAGAGGTTTGCCCTTCAGAGAGAAACTATTTCCGTGTTTGTTAGCATAACTCTACATGTGTCATGATACCTTTAAGCACAAACTCAGAACTTTTCCTCTTGCCACACTTGAGCTGTTTTCACTTGTTTCTGAGCAGATCTCCCTTGTGTTTATATCCTAAAATCCTTTGAGCTTGGCTCTGAAAACTTATGTTATTGTTCTTCCTCTTGGCATCCCCAGGACGAAGACATTACAGGACCTAGATTTATTTTCAAGCTTTTCCTCTTCGTTATTTAATGTCTTGTTATCTTTCAATAACGCATTTTGTGTTTTATCTGTTTAGCTTAATTTCCACCTCCATACTGTTATTTATGTGTCATGTTTAATCAGTTGTGTTTCCATCCCATCAGTACATTGGTTTAGAGAGTTTATTTGGACATTAGATTATTTAGCCTTCTACTATGGGTGATACTGACACAGTAGTACCTTGCAGTTCTGTTCAACTAATGTTAACATATTCTGTAAGAACTCTTGAGAATTCTTTAGTTGACTCCTCTATTGCTTTTTTCTCCAGAGGCAGAAGTGTGGTTTTAATTCATTCTACTCGACATACTGCTGCAGGAAACCCTTCAGACTTCAGAAATACTGATTACTTTGGGATGCTCTGCTCTTTGGGTTTGAATTTTAGGTTTTAGAATAATCTTGTAATACTCCTAACCTTCTTATTTCTAAGAAAAGTGTAACTTCTACACCGAAGTCAGTCCAAAAAAAGGAAAAGCAGCAACTGCAAGTATATTCAGTCCCTTTTTTTCCATATTAAAAAAAAAAAAAAGGAGAAACCTTTGAAAACCGCACAGTCAGGAAGGAGAATTGCAACACAAGAGGTGAGAGACAAGGAACCTCACATGGGTGCTATCCTTGCCTCCAAGATGTCCAAAGTCTACAGTCCCTTGAAAGGGTTGTTATACCTTAACCATCACTATAATTTCAGCAGATTTTGACACAGAGCAGGTGATATACAGATTTAATTTACTTCTATTAATAAGAAGTAATATGGTGGCTGCAATCCTAGTTCAAAAAATGATTATTCTCAGAGGAGAATGGATTTCTTGAGTACAGCAATAAAGCATCATGATGCCTAGTTTGCAAGATGTCAAAGTGAACATTATAGAAAGCAGACTGTATGACAGAGAATCGATAAAAGAAACTCACCGGTGTTTAGTAAGAGCTAAGCAGCAGTGTTCCACTTTGGTCTGCCAAATGACCTTGAGCAAGACACCTTCCTGGGTTTGGCTTTCTAAACTGCTTAAGGGTGGTACTCAAGTCTCCTACACCTACGACAAAAGATGACTTTTTCAAAAGAAATCAATATCCCCTTGGGAAACCCAAAAGAAGATACCAGAGTTTTAACAGTTGCCAGAATACAACAGTCCTCATTCAGCATCTAAATTGCTTGACTATTTTAAAAAGGTATTGAAGTGTTATAACTAAGGTGAATGTGTCTAGATATCAGGTTTTCCCCATATATTCCTTCATCCTGAAAAAAAGACAATCAGATGTTTTTTTGAACACACACCCATTCAGCACAGGCTTCATTTAACCTGAAAACTTTCTGGCAAGTAGCAACTGAGAAGAAAAATGAATAAGTTAAATTTCTAGACTTCCTTAGAAAAATCATTACAGTGTTACTGTCCCAGTCTCCTACTCTGAAACCTGGAATGCTTAATTGTAATGACCAGTATTAAAAAACATACCCCATTATTTTTTCTCCTCCATGAGCAATAAGCAGATCTGAAAAACTGCACTGTAGTAGTAAGAATAAGTATAGAGCACAAACATGGGAATTTGAGAAGCGAGAACAGTTGATAATATCCAAAACTCTATAGCTCATGATATGCCACAAATAAGCTTTACCTCTTCTTCAGTTACTGTGGTGTCTGCTGACATAGATGGCCTTACCAGTCCCCAGCTTCATTAAACTCCAACCAATATTTAATGTTGTAATTAGAGACATCCAGTAGAGCTCATGGTTTTGATGAGATCTGTTCTGAACTTAATACAATTGCCTGTTGCCATTAATTACCAACATGATGGAAGAATGAGTATAGTTATTGTAGTTTAAGAGTGAGACAGCTAGAAGTCAAAATTATCTTGACAAACAGGAAAAATGGCCTGGAAAAAATACAGTTAAATTAATCACTGACAATAATATATTGTATTAGGCAGTATGGAATAAGAAGACTTAGTTAGGAAGCTGAAAGAGGGTCTGAGAGCTACTGTGCTTTAAACTCTACACTGAAATTAGGTGTGTCACCTGCAAGACACATAAAATAAACTTTATATTCTTCCCAGTCACTGAAGCCTCAGCTAGCATTCTGGATGTCTCTCTTTCTCAGGGAAAGAGCTGTTTCTATTCACCTCATTGACTACTTTGTATTTGCCTCTCTATTTGAGTACATATTGAGTATGTGAAAATTGATCTTTCAAGGTTTTAGTTTAGCCTACTTACCAGCTACGCCAGCCTGAAGTTTTCTAATTATTCTCTCACACAAACACACTCACATACAGATTAGATAGTAGCATTGCACCCAAATAGTTTATAATAGGATTTAATAAGAAGAGAGGACAGACTGTAAAGCAATGAAGTACAGGGCTTGGCCAGACAAGGATGCTTGACGAGCTGGTGGCTTACACCCAGCTGACCCCTTTTATACTCATTCTCTATAGTCTCTCAAGGTTGTTCCTCCCTTTGTCTTTGGCCCTTCCACTAAGCATCCCATAATAAGTTCTGCACAACTCACCAAGCCCTCTCAAATGTCCCATAATAAGTGGATGCTTTCCCCTGAGACCCATAAACATCTTGTTTCCCTACCTTATCAGCTGCAAAGTTCAGGTTGAACTTCATCAAGGCTATGCACAAGCATGTTCCTCAATAGTTCAGAAATCAATGACACGAAACATTTCATCTTTCTTGTCATCTAGGATCTCTCTAGTCATTAGGGTTTAATGTATTATTTGGCTTGCATTTTTCTTGTTTGCTTGGTTGTTTGTTTTTTCTGTTTGTTGCCTTGGGTTGTGGGGGTTTTATCTTTTTTTTTTGGTTTTGTTTTTGTTGTTGTTTTTAGTGATGAATAAACACTAAGCAGAAATCCTTACAAACCTGGTATCCTCAGCTTATCACAACTGTTTCCTAATCCCTGGTAAGGACGTGATTCAGATTCTATTGATGTAGACAGATTCTCCTTGATCAGATGGGACTTTGCCTCATTTCTCAAATAACTGTCTGGCAAGTTCACATTTAGTTACAATCTTTGAAGGTGATCAAGATTCGACCAAAGCTGAACATACTGATCTAATTACACTTTCTTTGATCGAAGGGCGGGACAGAGGGGGTTTGTGAATAGATGACTTCCTGAGCAACCTTTCAACTAAATTAATGCATAATTCTATTTATTTATTTCCATTCTAAACTTTTGACACATCTGTTATCTCTGCTGAGGAGTAGCTGTGGCTTTTATTCCTTGGTGCATACTGCAATGAGGACCTTTCTCCAAAATAACAGAGTGGTTTTTTTCCTTCCTTCCTTCCTTCCTTCCTTCCTTCCTTCCTTCCTTCCTTCCTTCCTTCCCTCCTTCCCTCCTTCCCTCCTTCCCTCCTTCCCTCCTTCCTTCCTTCCACAAGTATATATGTGCTATTTAAGTATTCTGTATATAAATAATCAAATGATATAATACTGATCTCTCAGCATGCCTACAATGTAGCAGAACACTTTAAACATTTATTTTACAGTATTTATGTATAAAGTGCACATCATATTTGTCTACACAGTATTTTGACAAACACAGAATCAAGCACACAAGGACAGCATTTTCCAGCGGTAGCTTCCAGTAGTTTCAAAGAAACAGAACTCATTGCCTGCTTGCAGTGCAGATAGAGGAGACAACAGATGTCCTAAATTTACCTTAGACCTCGTAAATTTTCACAAAAATACACAAGGGGTACAGTTCACTAGAAATAATCAAGTAGCAAATTCATTCTTTCATAATAAAAGTATTAAACTGGATATCTTTGTTCAGTCTTAGAAGTGGCCACTAACACTAATCACAGCCAGTGGCAAACAACCAAATACCAGCCTCTCTCTCCTGCATTGATCTTTATTTCACTTCAAGGACTAGAGAAAAGGGAAAAAAAACAGAGCTAGATGTTCAGCTCGTGATAATACTGCCAGAGTTTTCCTCTGCCTTCTAAGCTAGAGACTCTTTTTCGCTAGGCATGATACTGCTTCAACAAGGTTGTTATTTACTATACATATTTCTTATTTTTGTAGGGAAGAGTAAATATCCTCTTGTACTCAGAACTTATGGTCAATTATCTGAACTTCTCTTCCCTTACCTACACCACATTAAAGACCTGTGGGCAGATGAAAGATTTTATTTCTCTTTATTTCCAGCTCTTTTTCCCACAAGGCTTTTCCTTCAGAAATCTTTTCTTTACCCACTGGAACAAAAGACAAATTACTATAATTAAGCTACTTCGCTGCAGATTTTCCTCTCCTCTTTAATATATAGCATGATTTTTATTCACTGAAAGGATTTTCTTCAGCAGTAAAATCCAATTGTTTGGATAATAAAATAGAGAGGCAATAGTGTATGCTTCCATGATGAAAAAGCACAGAGCACATCCCTAAGCACTGCTAGTTTTGTTTTCTCTGAAAGGTCCTTTCCGGAGGGGGAAGATAGGTGAGTTGGATTTGTTCTTCTCAAAACAAAAACAGTGCATTAAAACTCAATGGTTAAGACTTTCACTCAGAAAACAGATCTGGGTTACCTCGGTGGTGAAATCTCACATCCCATTTGTCAAAAGAATGCTCTAACCCGTAAACTACAGCATGAGGAACAGAAGGGGCAAGCACAAGTGACACCTGCTGTGTCTCACTTCTCCAGCTACAACTTGAATTATTTTACAACAAAGAATGCAAGAGTCAGGGGGTCAGAGACATGGGTCAAACAAGAGCTATTCCTACAGATTAGTGAGTGAAACATTCAGCTGGGACATGGCAGATCACGACCATAGTTCTGGCTCCCTGTATTACTGCTAGGGTGCATCTCATTGTTTATTTTTGTTATTATTTATCAACAGAGCTGCCCCATGACAAAGGTAGTGCCTTATTCCACAAACAGTCCTGTGGATGTAGGATGGCAATGTCTTGTACAATGCTATTGCGTTCATGTTTCAGGTTCGAGGGCTGTGTGAAGAAACTTTCTAAAGAACAGATGTTAAAAGTTCAAATTTCCTGTTTGTTTGTCTAATCATTCAGGCTGCTGGGTTATTCCTTCTATTCAACTTTGTTCTGTTTTATTACATTTGCTTTCAATGAAAACTGTATTAAATCTAGCTTTAGGTAATAAAGCTTTTTTTTGTGAAAGTACATAAGTGTTTGTACAAATACATTTTGTCATGGCTGCATACTTGCCCACCGAGATTTTCACAGAATTGTTGAGGCTGAAGAGGACTTGAGCAGACTTTCTAGTCTAACCCCCTTATTCCAACAGGCTCACCTTTTGGCACATGGGGGTGGCCTGCTCCTCTGCTGGGATCGTTTATAGAAGAGAAACACATAGCCTGTGACAATTATTAACATGTAAACTCTTCAGGAAGTGAATGTGAAGTCTCTGTGTTTTGAAAAGTGGCAAATACCCTATGAAGGTGCTACAGATCAACAGCAGAAGTGAGTTGTTGCTTGCTCCGCTTGCTCTTGGACTTTTTCTGATGCCTCAGTAGGTAACAATGATTCATCTTAACCTCTTGGAAAAGCTGAGAATGGAAAGTTTACTGCTTCTAGTAAAAAAAAAAAAAGCATGCAAAAGTAAACTTCTTAACCTAAAACAACGTTTTCATCTAAGCCTGCCTTAGCCATAAGAATTTCTTCAGTCCATTATGAAATTACTGGCTTTGCAAGTTTGTTCCTTTCTAAATTTCTTTTTGCTATGTCAGAGAGAAGTTATGAGATTTTGTAGCACTTCACTGAATCCATATTGCAGGCTATTTCTGACAGTGCAGTTGCTGCTCCACAGGGTGTTTCACTATGATGGTACAGACAGGTATAGCAATTCTCTGAGGAACAAGCAGTTAAACCCAGGAGACAAGGAACAGTTACAAAAATAACTTCTCTAAGGTGAGAACTGAACTAGATATGGTGACTTTGTCTCAACTTCCATCTAGATGAGCAAATCAGTTTCTATGTTTCCCTTCTCTATTAAGGAAATCAAATCAGAAGTAGTTTTCTTGGTTGGTTGGTTGGGTTTTTTTATGTTGTATACCAGTAATAGCCTCTTGATGATCCTTGTCATCCTGCAGTGAAGCATAAACACAGTAAATTTTAACTGTGATGTGAAGATCATCTAAATAAAAAGCAGAATTATACTCTTTATTCACGTCATCAGAAGCTGTATTGTTGCATGAGACAGGAATGCAATAACATCCCATACAATATTAGATGAATATATTTTAATACAACTCAGAAGTTCATATAAATCACACTTTTTGCATAAACAATTTGAGACAATAGTTATATTGTTGAAAGAAGTGGTGTCAGGAGTGAATTTTCTGCAAAAAATATTTTTCATGTTAAAACATGATACAATAAAGAAATGCAGGATAATGAGTATTCTTTATTCTGTCCTATGAACCTCATGATACAATCCAATGTTCCAATGAAAATTAATGCATGACTTTAGAATAATAAAGCAGTTTTTTAATGTCGTATTCTGTGAAGAGAGAATCTATAAAAATGTAAAATATGGTGAAGGAAAGGAATAAAGAGAAAGATGCATATATGTGTCTGGGAAAAATTAAACTAATTCAGCTATTCTAATCTGCATATTTACGCATTTCACAGCTCCTCCTAGATAATATTTTATTCCTTTGTACATAGATATCCTGGACTCTTCCTGAGCAAACTTTCTCTCATTCCAACAAAACAGTATCCAGGCTGCGGAGTGTTGTATAACTGTAATTTGAAAGACATTTAGAAGAATGAAACAATGTATCTGTAATGTCAGATGTTCATTCTTTGAACAGGAAGAAAAAGTTGTAAAAATTATTATAATTTGAAACATTGATCAATCTTAATATACAGATGACTGACAGCTTCTTTTTGTAAGCCCTGAAAGAGCAATGCAACACTGACAATAATAAATATGGGACCTACCCTTCAATTGTCAACCATAAAGATGAGTCTGATGTAGCATCAGACATTCAAGAGGATCTGGGATACTGTGGAATCAGTGCAGCAAGGAAACCACAATGATCATGAGAAATATCAGTGAGTTTCCTGCTGAATTGTCCCTGAGTATCACTAAGGTCTCTTCCAATCTAAACCATTCTATGATTCTGTGATTCTATATCTGATTCTCTATGGCATCACAGTTAACACTGGATGCCTAAGTTTAAGTGAGTCAGTAGATCTTTACAGATAGATCAAGACAGGCAGGTAACCCTAGAATATGGGTCAGCAATCAGGCACTAGGAATGAGACTCAATTGCCTAAATACAAGTGCTTATGCCCTAAATTCTGCAAGGTACACAGATGGGCCTGGCAGATACGACAGAGGACTTAAACCAGATACAGGTTCTAGAGGCAACTGGAGGCCTGGTGAATTGTTACAGGATATCACACGTGCCACTGAATACCTACAGTTAGGCAACAGAGTTTTGCCCCATTTGGACTGGACCAAATTTCCTTGTAGAGATATAGTTCTTACTTCACTAACTACAGTAGGCTCTTAATCCACTACTTTGAGCATGATTAGCAGGTGTGATGGTTTAATCCCAGCCAGCAATAAGCACCACACAGCTGCTTGCTCACTCCCCTGCTGCAGTGGGATTCCCACGTCCCACCTATGGGGGAGGAAGTGAGTGACTGAGGTTCTAAAAATCCCCTCAGGCTAAGTTAAGGTGAAAAGACATGAAACGATCAATTAAATATTTTATTTATGGTAGAAGTAACTTGAACTTGGAAAACGTAAAACTGTTGGCAACGTGGGTTCCTACTAGAAATGTCTATAAGAGGAAAAGGAAAAAAAAAAAAGAAAATAGAAGAGAAAGATATCACCACACTAGCATCTTGTGATACAGTGATGGACGTGGCAATCCTCCAGTGACGGGCATGCACTGGCTCTTTGGAGTTGTGGTTTTTGTTGCCTAGTCTCCACCCTCAGTTGCACCTCTTGAGGACTCATATGGTTCTTGTTCAAGAAGGTGTGTGATATTCTGTGCAGGTGTTGGGAAGAGGGGTGGTCACAAGAAGTCTCTCGGGTGGCTGTAAGTCACTTCCTCAATGAACTCTGTGTGACCTCTGGCCATATTTGGTTAGGCACGTTAGAATGTATGCCTTCCCTTATCCACCAATGCAGTAACCCTGTCGTAGAAGGCCACGAAATTTTTCAGTCATGATTTGCTGTTGATGAGGCCATGTTGGCTATCACCAGTCACCTCCTTATTTTCCATTTGCTGTAGCTAGCAAAGCTTTCAGTAGGATTTGCTCCATGATCTTGTTGGGAACAGAGGAGAAACTGACCTGCTCGTAGTTCCCTGGGTCTTCTGTTTTTAACTCTAAAAATGGGAGTTACGTTTCCCCTTTTCCAGTCAGCAGGAACTTCACCAGTCTGCCTCGACTTCTCAAGTATGATAGTGGCTTAGTAACTTCATCTGCCAGTTCCCTGAGGACCCACGGGAGGCATCTCATTAGGTCCCATGGACATGTGCACCTTCAGGTTCCTTAGATGGTCTCGAACCTGATCTTCTCCTGCAGTGGGCTGTGCTTTGTTCTCCCAGTCCCAGCCTTTACCTTCTGTGACTTGGGCAGTGTGGCTTGAGCACTTGTTTCTGAAGACTGAGGTAAAGAAGTCATTGAGTACCTCAGCCTTCTCCATAACCCAGGTAACCACGTCTCCCGTTTCCTTCTAGAGACGACCTGCTTTTCCCTGCTCTTCCTTTTATCACTGACATACCTACAGAAGCTTCTCTCTTTGCCCTTGACTTCCTTGGCCAGATGTCATTGTACCAGGGCTTTAGCTTTCCTAACCTGATCCCTGGCTGCTTGAACAATTTCTCTGTATTACTCCCAGGCTACCTGTCCTTGCTTCCACCCTTTGTAGGCTTCATTTTTTTGTGTTTGGGTTTGTCTAGGAGCTCTTTCTTCATCCATGCAGGCCTCTTGGTATCTTCGCCTGGCTTCCTCTTTTTGGAGATGTATCACTCCTGAGTTTGGAGGAGGTGATTCTTGAATACTAACCAGCTTCTCTGGGCCCCTCTTCCCTCCAGGGCTTTATCCCCTGGGACTCTACCAAGCAGATCCCTGAAAAGGCCGAAGACGGCTCTCTTGAAGTCCAGGGTAGTGAGTTTGCTGTGCAGCCTCCTCACTGTCTGAAGAATCTTGAACTCCACCGTTTCATTGTCACTGCAGCCCAGGCTGCCCTTGAGATTCGTGTTCCACAGCAGCCCTTCCTTGTTGGTGAGAACAAGGTCCAGCATAGCCCCTCTCCTCCTGGGCTCCTCTATGACTTGGAGAAGGAAGTTATCATCAACGCATTCCAGGAACCTCCTGGCTTGCTTATGCCCTGCTGTGTTGTCCCTCTAACAGATATCAGGGTGGTTGAAGGACCCCATGAAGACAAGGGTTTGTGAACATGAGGCTGCTCCTGTCTGTCTACAGAGGGCCTCATCCACTTGGTCTTCCTGGTCAGGTGGCCTGTAGCAGACCCCCACTGTAATGTCCCCTGTCCCTGCCCTCCCTTTAATCTTAACCCACAGGCTTTTGGTCAGGTCCTGATCCATCCCCAGGTGGAGCTCCATGCACTCCAGCTGGTCACTGACATAGAGGGTTACACCCCCTCCTCAACTCCCCTGCCTGTCCTTCCTGAAAAGCCTGTATCCCTGCATTCCAACACTCCAGTCATAGGAGCCATCCCACCATGTCTCTGTGATGCCAATGAGATTGTAGCCCTGCAGGTGTGCGCACATCTCTGACTCCTCTTATTTAGTCTCCTGGCTATGTGCATTTGCATAGAGGCAATGCAAAACAAATGTTTTGTTACATTTTGTTTGTAAAAAGTAGAGATTGAATTGCCTTGTTGTTAAAGGACAAGCTTAAACACAAAAGACAGGGGGACAAGCCTGAGTTCTGCCTCTGCAACCTCAGATAATCTAATTTCCTTCTCAGTTCCTGAAAAATAAAACAGGAATGATAATCAATAATGTTTCATGACCTTACAGAGATACTGTGTGCATCAATGCATGGCAGTATGATGGGAATCAAGTCTGTGAAGAAACTCGTAATATCCTTATTTCTGAACTCTGCAGGAGTTTCATGGTTGTAACAACCCTGAAAATTTCCATATCAAAATTACCATGAAGTTGTGGTTGTTCCTGCTGTAGGCAGAAAAGGAGAGAGAAACTGAGATAAAAATCCTTAAAAGGCAATTTTCTGAACCACTATCTCCCATCACTATGCACTTTAGAAAGTTTTCAAAAGCCCTGTGAATGAAGCACTCCATCCTCATGTCTTTTTGAGACAAGGCTCAGTTCCTGTTAGGTCTGGGCCTTGCTCTACATGGTGGTAACATAGCTGAAATGGCAATCCCACGATTATGCAATCCCACAACTTTTCCTGTATTGTATGACCTCCTGAGTAAACAAGATGAATGAGAAAAGAAAGGGGACTGAAGGGGGAACAGGTGCTGTACCCCGTTTGCAACATCCAGTAGATACAGGCTTATTCAGCTGCAAAAAAGTTGAAGACGCTTGACTGGTTTCAGCAACTCTTCCCTGACTAGCACTGCACCACTAGTGGCCAGAGCACACTAAAGTATAAATTATATGAAGTCTGCAGGATGCTAATCAATTCCTTTCTGCTTTGAGATGTTCTGAATGAATTGTGTTAGGAAAAACTATTCTTTGGGATATGACAGGTATCATTTCTCTCATGTAGACTCTGTAAAAGAGACAAAGGTAGAAAAAAATGGGTATACCTGCTGCTCTGTTCGCTATATTCACAGACAGGCAGGGTGAATAAGCACCGCAGAATTTGGCAGCATGTTCTTAAAATTACAAGTAACGATGACTTTGAATGATAAATCTACAGTGCACAGAATTTTTAAACTCAGAGAGGCAGCAATGGCTCCCTACATTCCCAAACAATATAGTTTGAGGACTTACTTTCAAATACAGACCACTTCCACACTGCCACTCCCAGATATGTCCTGTAAATCAGTACAGATAATGTAATTCAAATTTTGGCAACTTTCCAGGAAAGTTCAGCTCATTGCTGAAGAACATAAAATATAAATTGAATGAGGGATCCTGTTTTGTGGAACTTATTACTTTCCACTGCTGCTAGATGTATTCACACATTCCAGATGACCTTTCTTAGCTTTCATAGCAGGAGGGATTACTTTGAATTTGCCACCCTCACTGCCCCTTTTATCCATCCCAGTAGAAATTTAGGTAGCTGAAAATTAGAGTAACATGAAGCTCCAGGGAATCAATTCACAAGGACTGACATTAAATTTTCCTTTCAATCTGGAGGCACATGCAGCTGTGACACTTGGATTTCAGATAAAACCATGTGAACGTGCCCTCACCAGGGGGCTAGTCCAGGGAAGAGGCAGAGGAGACTGCTGGTATCAGCTAACTCTCCTTATTCCCTCTACAAGTGTCCTCCTGTAACAGAGCAATGTTTCGAGGGGAAGAAGAGGGACTTTTCAGTTAAGACAGAAATATAGAAGGTAGCTTGATTCATAGAGCCAATTCCATTAGCAGTAGTGGAAAAAAATTAGGTGGCTCAAGATTTTGAGCTGAGGATTTCCAGAGCATCCAAGTATTCTTACAATCCATGAAGTGGGAGAGAACGAACAACTTAAAGTAAGCCCTGGTCACTAAAATTTGCTATCACCCAGGTGCTCTACCTCAAGCCAAAATTCTTTATAAAGCTTGATCTCATTTTGTATTCACAGCATGCAGAACAGCAAGTGGATTGTTTTCATTTGAACCCTTGGCACCCTAATCTACATCTGAATTCCCTAATACTTAGAAATATTTCAGCTCCCTATTTCTGATAAAGTTCTGAACCAAACTGAAGTATCAGCCTGGTCACCCAAAAAAAAAAAAAAAAAAATCTAGTTTCAGCCTGGCTTGAGATGTCTGCATAGAGAGGTAGGTTTGGAACTAAAGGTCAAGCAAGCTTGTGTTTGTGATTTTATTACAGATATATCACTGTTCTGCTAATGCCACAACTGTGCTGTCATTTATTTGATGACTTCATAACTGATAACAGTATTGAGAGAAAACAAAGTGTTTGAATTCTCACTTACTCTCTACATTGTTTCACCATACCATCCACCAAAGAGAAATATCTTTACAAGACAGGCAAGAGCAACCACATTTTTACACTCCTGCCCCAGGGGAGTTTTTCATTAAATACATATTTACTTACAGAGATAAAGTTCAATGGTAATTGTTATTTCACAAATAGTGTCCTGCAGTTTATGATTATTAAATTCAGCTAGTCAGCAGAGGGCACTGAAGGGAACATTGTGATAGATTCCGTTGATATAATCACAGCTGCTACCAGCTTCTGATGGCTTGAGGCTCAGTATGAATCAGTGTCTGCAGGCCCTCGTATTTTATTAATATTGTTGTTTGTCTAATAAGAAAGTAATTTACCTGCTGTGTGTGATGAGATTCATTGATAGATGTTATTGCTTACTTTCCTTTTGCTCACTGTTTTGATCCCTGCAGAAATATGGGACAATGACTTTTTTTTTTACTGTTTTTTTTTTTTTTTTTTTTTTTTTTTTTTTTACTTTTTTTAAGGTGTCTGAGAAAATTATATAGAGTGTCCTCCTTCACCATTTCTTTCTGAATAATTGCTATTGCTTGTCCATAACTGTATACCTACCCACATTACCTTTTAAATATTGGAATGCTTCATCAGAGAGCTATCTGATTTTTAATCATTACTGAACTCAGACAATGAATAGAAGCTCTTTTACTTATAAAAATTGTTAACTTGGTTCAGACCACTGGTATGAAAGTGATTTCATTTTTTTATTTTGCTTTTCAACTCTAGTGAGCTTAGACTGTTATTCCATCTAAAGGACAAGGTATGATATTCCAATATTTATGTTGGGTTTCACTGTAATAATTCTTCATAATACAAACTAATATTCAACCCTTTTTGGTATTTTTCAATTTGGGAGCCTAAATTTCCTCCTGTAGTGATGAGCTTCACCATCTAGACAGGCAATTCGTTCCATTTCCCACCAGTCCTGGCAGATGCATGTTAAGGTTTGTGAAGATACTTATGACATTGCATGTGTCATGACTGGTGCATTTAGTGATGGGCCTATTGGGAATGCAATAACATCATCAGGGATGCTGCAATTGTTATTCTTAGTAGCACAATTGCACATGAAATTGAATATTTCTTCAGCAGTGATTTTATATCTTGTCTGCCAGTATTAGAAAAGACAGGTTTATGAAAAGCAAGTTTTTGGGGTTTTTTTCTTGATAACAAACTTCCCACAATGGAAAAGATATCACAGTTCTATGGATTTTTAACCCTCTGTAGACTTACATATCACAAATACATATTGCTTATCACCCTGCAGTGGTACAGGCTGGGCACTGCCTGGTGAGGGAGCAGCTCTGCCAAAAAAAGTCCCTGGGATCCTCTGGGCACAAGCTGGAGAATTAAAGATAGTCAATATGACAGTTTTACTGCATCCTAGGCTGTATGACCACGAGCACAGCTGGGAGACTAAGAGAAGTAACCGTTCTCAGCTCTACTCTGCAATCATTCAACCATACCTGGAATATCTGAGTTTTCCACAGTTCTAATACCATTCTACTCTGATTTTGGGGCATTTGCAATAGTCTAAAATCAGTTGGATTATAATCCCTGCCCTATTAGTGTTTTTTCAATTATTGTTTCAGAAGGACTTTAGTGCTAAATCAACATTCTCTTAAGCATCCAAGAAAAAGTTTCTGTAAAAACCGTGTAATTTTTAAAGTGACGAAGGACCAAGTGAGTGGCAAGTATTTTTCAAAACTCCTACCACTTTCCATAATTATATAAAATACTATCCCTCATTTATCAGCCATAGGATATCACTGTATGCTGCAACAGATGTCTTCAGTAAACAGAACACATAGCGTGATTTTACCGTTTTCTGCAGTTACCTTCTGTAATGATGTATACATTTCCATTTTGGCAACTGCCAGTATATTTGGCCACAGAATTATGGATGGAAGATGTAGACGAGGCTTTAAATGATCTTGAAAGAAGAAATAGAATATGAGGATGATAACTTTGGAAATAGAAAGTGACATTTTCAAATTGATTATTGGTGTCCCCTTTTTAGATTCTGATTGGGGATAAGAATCTAAATATTTTTTTTCCCCACTTCAAATTGCATAGTTGTATTGTATATGATTTTTCCAGTCTGTATTCTTAGTTATAGTGGTATACAGCTTTTCAGATTGAGTCTCTGATTTACAAATGCCATTTAAATGTCTTCTGCATACATGTTAGAACACCTAATTTTTTTGCATGATAATTTTGGTAAACAGAGAACACTTCCAAATAAAGCGTCATTTACAATATTAAGTAAAGGAAACAGTGGCATAAAAATCTGCAAGTGCAATTTGTTTTGAAACCCATTGGCTTGCCATTTAGATTGAAATCGGTTTAACATAACACCGTGGAGCTTTAAACAGTGCAATTAAGCCTTATTATGTATGACAAATAATGCCATTATTAATGAGATTTTTCAAAGAAAAAATGTTATTTGGTTGAATTCAAATTTAAGTTGCTCCAGATATAATAAAAGCCACTGTCAAGCTCCTCACACAAGACTCAGTTATGTCCGACACTGAATGAACATGGCAAATAGAGGGCAGAACCTGCTGTCCTGCCTTTCGCATAAAACACAGGTATAGCCTAGCTCTAAGCCTCTGTGGCTGCAACAGCTCTGCTAAACAAGCTCTGTGTGGGGAAGTTTAGTTCTGCAGTGCAGTGCCTAATATTAAGGTGTGGTGAGGAATACATGCCTAAAACAGTCTGATAAAAGTCACATACACAAAGGGATGCCTATCCCGTGTAGTAACTGCAGTGCCAGAAATTTTGAGTTTCTTTGTCTTCATGGTAGAGCAGAGTCATGTTAAAAAAACCAGCTAAGTATTTTGTTGCTATCTCATAGGAGCTAACAAGCTCCATTTGGGCATAGTGGTTCTCTCTCTAGTTCCAAAGCAAAAGGGACGTCTGGATGGAAGGTGTGCTGTGTAAACCAAACAGTGGAGAACTGTGTGTCCACATGGCTGGAAATGCTGACATCTACTATGAGAGGGGTGTGTGAGAAGGGGAAAGGAGAGAGGGTGTGTGCTTCTCTATCCCACACCATCTCTGTGTGTGCAGGGTGTGTGCGCGCGTGATGATGGAGGTGATTAGAACTTTCTGGGAAGAGAAATTTCTTAGAAGAGTGTTCAGAGATTTGTAGGTGTTTATAAAGTGTTTAAGCATCCAGTATTGTAGTTTATGTGTTGTATTATTGATATTGATCCTGAATATATAAATCAACTACCGCCAGCTAAGCATCTGTCATTAATACATCAATAAATCCCTTTGATGCTAATTTGATTTAAATCACACAACTTGAGAAGTTTTGCCCTCTGGCAAAATGGAACCTGGACCTTCTATTTCCAGAATGATGAAGTAACTAACAAGACCTGTGGGCAAGATTTGTCATGTTTGGGTTTTTAATATATATGGTTTGCTGAACTGGCATATTATGGGCATGTAAACCAGACTGTCTGTCCATTTGCAAGATAAGAGAAGGGTTTAAACTCAGACTTAAATGAGTCTGCCATGTCCAGAGCTTCTCTGCTGAATACTGAAATGCCTCAATAAGTTACTTACTGAACAATACTACACAGTGTTCTAGTTTCATATGCAGTTTAGCATGGGGGTTCCACAGAGCTAATTTCCTCCTTGGTCTAGTTCAAGATATACTTGCCTTTCCCATTCTTACCTAGACGGTCCAGTAAAGCTAGCAAAAGGCTCACTAAATTTTCATTAAGTGGATTATATCTGGCTTAGAAGTCATCCTTACATCCCACCACAGAAAGCTTGTCACCCAAACTCAGACTGTCAAAGCTACCAGCAGCTGAAAAATAAATAATCGTGTCAATGTGATAAATAAATAAATAAAATGGAAGAAGACATATTTGCAGAGTATGTAGCAGCCTCTTGGACTTTCCCTGATGCCAAGGTATTCTACTTCTGCCATTTGTGACTGGTATTTTAAGACCATTAAGCAGAGAAGTTTCTCCGGCTACATTTACATGTTTTGATCAGATAATGAGAGCCAGGATATACTTCAGGGGAGGACAAAACAGATGATGGAGGAAACACACCCTTTCTCAGCAGCTACAGTTATTCTGGTTTCTCTAGAGCTGTGTGGGAAGGGAAAGAGCTCCCCCATGACTACTGGGTATGGCAAGCCTCACTTTCCTTAGGAGAAACACCATACATCTCAAAGACACAATGTAAGATCCGCTCTCTTCTCACTCCTTATAAAAATTTGGAACTTGCTTAGAATCTGCACAAGACTTTAGGATGTGACATTTGGATTTGCATTTCCATTTCATTGACTCATCACCTGCCTAGTGAAATTTTCTTAAATGATTTTGTAGGTTGTGTACAAGTGTTTGCAAACATTTCTGTATGCAAGTGCATGCATTCATACTGCAGGTATTTCATCATAATTTTAAAAGTATGTTCTAGGAGTCACAAAAGCATTCATTTTCCTAATGGACTGTTTAAAACAAGCAAGACATTCACAAAGTTGTTGGAAGACAAAGTCCGATATTTTGAGGGTGTTTTAAAAAAGATTTAAGGGTTAGTGTATAATATCCTTCTAAGTGGTCCTAGACTGCATTTTGGGACTCTAATTACAACTTGTTTTATCTGGCAATACTTAAGAAAAAGAGAGTGTGAAAATTAAAGTATATGTGGCAAAGATGTCCAAATTTTGTTATGACAGTTCTACCTACCCTTTGAACTATGTAGCAGAAGAGTGAATTCTTATTCCCTTTTTTGCAATATGTTTTCCCGAGAGCATGTGATGGCAGAATTTTTTCTTAGACCACACTATGTTCTTTTGAAGGGATAGGCTTGTGTAAAGGTGAAGTGGTATTTGGGAGCTCCTATAGGCAGAGAGTGAATAAACATACACAGCTGAGCAGGTAAATGCAGTAGGTTAGACCATTTGATTCCATTTGCTGATGAAGTGCCTAAAATGTGAAAATGGTAATTTCAGTTACTTAAGGCACTAAAATCTCTCTTACAGATGGACCTGATAGATTTCCTGTTTAAGACAATCAAATGAATAATTTAGGCAATAATTTACATTACAGTTTAAGTTGTTGTTTCAAAGACAAGTTTCTTTTTTTTTTTATCCCCCCTCCCTTTCCCCCCTTCCAGAAGCAGCAGAAAAACAGAACTGATTACTTTGTTAGCAATATAACGTCTAGTGAACAAACTGGCCTAAGTCACACACTGTATTATAACCATCCTTACTGCAAGTCCTATGTCCAGGTTCATACACCTATGAACAGGGTTACAATTAAATGGTTCTCTAAGATAAGAGGTAGTTCAGTCATGCTAAGAGAAACATCACCTAGTTAGCTTAAATTGAGTTTTAAAACATGTCTGTGCCTTACTAGAACCTTTGAATAGATCTAAATGCCTGCAACTTTTTCTTGTTAGAAGCAGTAACAGGAATGGTCAGCAGAGGATAACCCATTCCAAAACACAGAAAGTCTCCCAGCCACTCTGAAGTCAGGGCAATGTTCTTAAAGCAATCATTTATGCTCAGGTTTCAAATAGTATTTTTGCACACTACTGCCAATCTAAGATATGACAATGTTAAATTTCTTATTCCCCTAATGAATGAATGATAGTCCTAGAATTTACTTCATTATGCTTTTGATTAAGTCACTACTTCATAAAGTATTCCAGATGATAATTACAGATGAACAAAGTGTTCTTCAGGTAGTCTATAACTAGTGCAAATTATCCTGTGCATGTATTTTATGCTAGGATTCCTTATTTTGATTTCTATACAAGTAAGGGCATTCTGAATAATTACCAATGCTATCTGCACGATGCACTATAATTTTCTTCTAGAGGCTGAGTGTTTATTTATACTGGTATGTCTGATCTTCTATGAGGAACTTCTATCAAAGCATAGTAATCAGTCTTGGTGTTGACAGAGAAGTGCTCTGCTCTGCAATATTTAGGAGATTAAGAAGCTAATTTAACTCTACCATATACTGCCTTTATAGTCTGGTTAAAGCCTAAAGAATCTAAACATATGAGTTTATATATGAGAAATGAACCCTCCATGAAACATATTTTCATATATTACACTGCATCATAAAGTGTAAAGTATATTTATTTGTGAAGACTTCAAATAGAGAAGTCCAAAACCTTTAGCTCTCATTTAATATCGTCTCACAGAAAGACAGAAAGAATTAGATGAACTTGAACACACTTAATTACCTGTTTTTCCTATAAACTCTTTGATATTGCACATTAATTTTTACATCTAGCTGGCCGATAAATTCTCCAAACTAATGGTTGTGATTTTATTGACTTGCGAGAATAGGAAGCACAGTGTTTTAATGTTTCAGAAGAAATATTCTTTAATGAAACATTTATTTATTTATTTATTTATTTATTTATTTTAAAATGTCAAAATTCCGAAATTTCTATTTGAGAACTGTAGCATTTCTTTGCCAATGCCTTAAAGACTGCAAAACTTTACCCTGTTGTTTTGAATATAAGTTATCATTGGGTTATAGAGTAGTTTATGGCCCTTAGAATGGGTTAGGAGTGTAAAATGGGGTATGCAAAGTTTAAGGAAATCAATACATCCAAAAAAAATCTATTTCATAATCCAATTTATACAGCATTCTCCATTAAAAATAGACTATAAGCATAGCCTGGCACAAATTGTTATTTCATTTGATAAATTTTTGTTCAAGTACCTCCTCCTTTGAAAGAGCGATGCCACATAAATATCTTCCCATCCCTTTCTCCTTTAATTCCATATTCTCCAGATATGTTTTAAAAACTTTATAAGGATCTGGTAAGTGAAATGTTGACAGCATTACCTATTTGGCTAACTGGTAGAGGCTTACTGATTTTTACATTTTCCCTGCCACTTACTGCAAACATCTGAAGTTTCAGTACCAGGACCTGTAATATACTCATAGCAGAAAATAAGGTTTGTGCCATACGACTGTGATTTGTATTCTTGGTACACAGTGGTGACACCTCCCTTAGTGTTTCAGTTCTGAACAAGAGTGCACTTTTGAAATGTGTCTCCTGGTCACCTCTGGTCACCTGTCATGTTCTAGCTCACATCACACAATGATCCATGAGTGCCATGAGCTGGATTAAATCAGGTAGAACTGAACTAGGAGGTGTGCTCTGGAACTGCATGTGTTGTGCTCCACCAACTCATGGGGCACTCAGTTCACACGAATGGGCTAGAATTAATCAGAAGCAATGACCTTCTGAAATGTGTGCAGAGCAGTCACTGGGGTCACAACATGAACTGTTCATGCTATAAATCCATTCATAATTGTCTACACCACTTGAAAATTTAGACATAATGGAGCCCTGTTCCATGATTAACACTTTTAACTGTAGCTGAAATAGAAATAACTGTTGAGATAATTAAGTCATGTACACACATATAAGTACCTGACCATGTCAAACAACAGCATGAGTTAATACAAATACCTTGGCTGCAGTTCAGGAATACGTGCACTTCATTGGGTCCATTGGATACAAACTGGTTATTAAACTTTTTTATATTGCTTCATCCACTCACTCCTTTGCATGCCCTCATATCAATTCTGCTCTTCCTGGAAGATAATCTAGAGTTAAGACTCTAGACTTTAATTCTTAGAAAAAGGAACAAATAAACAATCAAAACTCACTGTATAGTCCAGAAGCCGCAGCCACGTGTTAAGCCAAAGCAAGATATACCTTACAACTAAGGATAAATCAGGTTTCTGTTTTTACACTGAAATTCAGCTTTTCTAAAAGTTAAATTCTGATTTTAATCATTCCAGCAGGCTTTGGTAGTTCCTTTTACAATAGTTAACTCATAAAGAACACAAATTTATTCATCTATTAATATTTATCTTCTGAACCATTTGTAATAATTAACAATCCTTTCTTGAAATACAGTTGCTAAAAGTGGATGTTAAACAAATAGTGATTTCCACAGTGACTACAAAGGTAAAATCTCCTTCCAATTTATGTTTAACATTTTCTAATTTATCCATGAAATAATAGAAACACACATGTACATGCTGAAAATCTATGTTCAATACATTTTCTCACATGGTTGCTACATCCCTCTTGAAGTCATTCCTTTTCAAAGTAGTGGTAGCCCTCTGTGATGGGTTGGCCCTTGGCTGGGGGCCAAACCACACACACCCGCTCACACAGTCCCTGCCCCCACCCAATGATAGGGGAGAGAATTAAAGAGGTAAATGGCAAAGAGGACTCGTGGGTTGAGATAAGGACAATTTAATTACTAAACTACAATAATATTAGAAAT
>WKFP01015439.1:363869-449065 GCA_011057875.1 Pterocles orientalis | reverse complement strand
CCGCCCCCGAGCACGATCGTTACCTGGGGCCGGTGCCCACTAAGTAGGTGTTGGTGCCCTGCAGAGTCATGGGCCCTGGGTTGCAACCCAGCACTCGCACCACCCGCGACGAAAGCCGCTCGATGCGCGGCAGCAGCGACACCATCTCTGAAGCAGCACCCCGAAAATTCCCGCCCTCTCCTACCCCGCTCCCCTAACAACCACCACGGAAGAGCTACGGCCGAAGGCGGAAGCTACTATACCCCCCCGCTCCGCCTCCCGGTGCCGGCCGCGGAGCCTTCCGCCCGGCTGTGAGGCGGGGCCGGACGCGAGGTGGATGGGCGTCAACGCTGAGGGAGGTGGCTGCTGCAGGGCCAGGGTCGCAGCCACGGCGGGGAACTGGAGGGTTTTCGTTTAAAACTCAGCCTCTAGGAACAAACGCGGTGGTGATTCGCATGTGGGTCGAGGCAATCCCAAGCACAAATACAGGCTGGAAGGAGAATGGATAGGGTGCAGCCGTGAGGAAAAGGACTTGGGAGTGTTGGTGAATGAGAAGCATGAGCCGGCAGTGTGCGCTTGCAGCCTAGAAAGCCAACCGTGTCCTGGGCTGCATCAAAAGAAGCATTAGCAGCAGGTCGAGGGACGTGATTCTCCCTCTCTGCTCCACTCTCAGACCCCACCTGGAGTCCTGCGTCCAGCTCTGGGGTTCCAACATAAGAAGGACATGGACCTGTTGGAGCGGGTCCAGAGGGGGGCCATGAAGCTGATCGGAGGGCTGGAGCACCTCCCGTACGAGGACAGGCTGAGGGAGCTGGGGTTGTTCAGCCTGGAGAAGAGAAGGCTCTGGGGAGACCTTATAGCAGCCTTCCAGTACCTGAAGGGGGCCTACAGGAGAGATGGGGAAGGACTCTTTATCAGGGGGTGTAGCAATAGGACGAGGAGGTAAAGTTTTAAGCTGAAAGAGCGTAGATTTAGATTAGATGTGAGGAAGAAATATTTTCATGTGAGGGTGGTGAGGCACTGGAACAGGTTGCCCAGGGAAGTTGTGGATGCCCCATCCCTAGAGGTGTTCAAGGCCAGGTTGGATGAGGCTTTGAGCAACCTGGTCTAGTGGAGGGTGTCCCTGCCCATGGCAGGGGGGTTGGAACTCAATGATCTTTAAGGTTCCTTCCAACCCAAACCATTCTACAATTCAGTGGAATAAAGGTGATGTTCTTCTTTGAGGGGTCAGTGCCTTGCTGCTACCCAGTGAGAGGCAGGTCAGGGCTCTGCTGGCTTCTTCCAAAAGCTGGGAGGAGGCTGTAGTAGTGGCAGATGCATCTTCTGTATGTTCTGAGAACATGCTCATTTACAGCATATACAGAAGCTGTATATGCTCCTGTATGACATATAGGAACTATCTGGAATTCAGCATTTTTAAGAAAATTGGGGAGCTACTGGAGAGTGTCTGGCAAATTGCCACTAAGGTGATGAAGGGATTCGAGCACCTCTCCTGTGGGGAAAGGCTAAGAGAGCTGGTACCATGCAGGCTGGAGAAGAAACAGCTCAGGGAGATCTCGTCAGATTCTATAAATACCTGAAAGGAGGATGCATAGAAGATAGGGCCAGGCTCTGTCACAGGACCATTCCCTCTGGTCTCATCATGGAGCCCAGTGACAGGACCAGAGGCAACGGGCACACACTGAAACACAGGAGGTTCCCTCTGAACATCAGGAAACACTTTTTTACTGTGAGGGTGACTGAGCACTGGCACAGGTTGCCCAGGGGGTTTGTGGAGTTTCCATCCTTGGCAATTATTGAAAGCCTATCTAGACACGGTCCTGGGCAACTGGCTCCGGGTGACCCTGCTTGAGCAGGGGCATTGGGCCAGAAGACTTCAGAGGTCCTTTCCCACCTCAACCATTCTGTCATTCTGTGAAATTTTGTTACTGTCATTCAAGTAGTAATCCTGTGTTTGTATACGGCATTCATTCTAGATCCCGCAAGGTGCTGAAATTCACCTCTACGGCTTTGCAGTGTCCCCTCTGAAAGCCCTGATTAATTGCCTTTCAATTGGCATTGTAACAGAAATTAGACCAGACTTGTCCTCTCCTTAAAGTACCTGTAAATGAAGAATAACGATCATTTAACCTAAAGCTAAAGCAGGTAATATTACTGTGGGCAACTTTACCAATATTAGAAGTTAAAATATTATCTGATTGTTTTATACCTATAGAAGACCTTATATATTACTTGTAACAAATAAATGTAAATTTGTAGAATCATAGAATCATAGAATGGTTTGGGTTGGAAAGGACCTTAAAGATCATCAAGTTCCAACCCCCCTGCCATGGGCAGGGACACCCTCCACTAGACCAGGTTGCTTACAAGGTGATCGTAGCAATACAAAGCACTAAAAAGTGTTTGGTGGTAGCATTTTTTTGCTTAAATGGTTTTTCATTATATGAAAATAGAGTTGCAACACTTACATGTGATCTGGGGCCATTTCTAGGATTTGCGTGGGCAAACAGAACAGAATCCCATTGTCTTCTGAAGGGACAGAAATCCCCAGGCATGATCTTGAGAGGCAAACTTCCAAAAGACTTGTTGGATACAAACATCTTGAAGCACAGCATGGAACGAAAAGCAAAACTTTATGGCTTCAGCAGAACTTTGTAACTTCATAAGACTTCAAAGTTTAATTTTTTTTGTTTGCTTAAACTCTAATGTGGGCAAGTAATACATGTGATACATGAACTATTAAAGATACCAACTTACTAACAAAGGTCTGCATCTTGCCATGTATGACAAACTCGTGTTCCCCTCTCTAACAGTGTCTCTTTCCTCCATTTCCCATTGCTGGTTCTCAGGCTGCGTGAGGCAGAGGATGGCGTGTGGCAGGGATGCAGCTCTGATGTTGGCCGTGCTACCTGCCTAACCATGCTGCACTTGCTATTGTCGACTCACAACTCCTGATTTTCAGTTGGTCAGAGAACAAATGGTGCCTTTGAGCTACCTGATCAGACAGCAGCACTGCATCTTCGTTGCTCAGGGATCAACAGCGTGCTTGCCTTTATGCTGTTTCATCAGCGCTAATTTAGCTACAGTTAGTACTGAAGTGCTAGCTAACCCTTCAGCTACACCAACACTATGCATTACCTTGCCGTCACCCATGCAGCCAAACAGTTTGCTTTGTGACACAGAAGAGGCTTGCTGGCATTATGTGGTGCAGGCCTGTATTATGCAGCAATTAAAAAAATCTACTCCTGGGCGTGAACTTTGATTGGAGCTGCTTCACGAAAGCCACAGACAGAAACTGTGTCACTGTACAGATACTGGCCATCCTTATATTTAGGCCTTCAAGCCAGTTTCTTTGATTTATCTGATAAATCAACACTATACTTATTTGAGATATAAAACCATGACTTTTAAAAAAAATTATTTTCAAGCTCATCAAAGAATGAACTACAGACAACAGAAAGGATGTTTCAGGCCAAAGGAAATATGTTTTTGTGTGCAGGGATGTGCTGAAGTAAGGAAGACATCCCCATACACAATATTCCAGTCTCTTTCCATATAGTTTTCCTGTATACTGTTTTGTAAGAAACTGTGGCTAGACCTGAATTTGTCTAATCATGAGGTACTCTATTATGCTGATTTTGTAGCACATGTGTATACTTATTTGGTGGTATATTCAACCCATTTTCAGTCCTTAGGTAACGTTTAGTTGCTGTGTCATTAGAAGAAGGTACTACCTTATGCAAAGGCAAGTTGCAGTGGTTTCCTATTTCTAAGAAAATGCTGAAATTGTAAAGGTTTCTGAAATTACTTACCTGAAGTTTTACGTGTCATTGATAACTCAGAAGTAGTAAGGTGCCAGTTATTTTTAACATCATAAGACTTTTTTTCTAAATTAAGAGTTGTTTGGGGAACTGTAGACTTGTTCCCCGGGGAATATTTGTTACTGCTGTTACTGTCCTTGTAGTGAAAGAATACATTTTCTACGGGTAGGCAGGAGCTGTGAATCTGTTTCGTCTGTAGGTGGCAGCAGCGGGTGCCTTTGGAGAACGAAGCGCAGTTGGTTCTGCTTTCATCTTCATTTCCTGCACAAGCCGTCGGTTCAAAAATCTATTTCTCTCATAGTACAGGGGTTAATAGGCACGTAGTGCAGGTCCTGCTATTGCACTCCTGAATCTGGTACAAGCAAATATGAATGTATAGCCTCAGGTTCTTTTCGTTCACTGACTGTTTTAGTTTGTTAACACTAAATTTTGAGGGGGAAAGTATACTGAAGCAAGGAATGTTAGACTGTCATAAAAAAAGATGATTTTCAATAACCTAAAGTGACATTGTTGGTGATATAGAATGTAATATTTGATGGAGGATTAATTTTCTAGAACTGAGATACATAAAGGGCAATTTGTTATTTTTGAAAATCCCACAAGGTCACTGTTTGCATTTTTAGCACTCAAGAAACTTTTGAGTACTGGCACTTGTTTTTCTTCCCCTTTTAAGCATGATTGTTGAGGATAAATGCCTCTCCACTATGCATGTGTAATAGCCTAATAGATCTAATCACAAACATGTAATTCTGTGATAATTAGGCAGAATAAATTGAATAGTGGAAAGCTGGAAAACAAAATTGAACATGGAAAATTTCTTGAGGTACTTATCTTCATAGATTGGTACATGAAAGTTTTGTTGAGAGGGTTTTTAGTTGGTATTTGGTTTTCATGTTATTTTAATGCAATTCTTTGTGCACTTTTTAAAACATATTTCAAGTAAGATATGTATGTATTTCTTTGTACTTACAGAATTATTATTATTATTATGTTTTTTATGCTTGTTACCTGGTACAGAGATAAGTAAAGAGACTTTAACCAAAAAGAAGTGAAGCAGATTTTGCAGAGGGAACATAGGCTGCAAGATTCCTACATTAAGAGGCAGCATTGCATAGAAAATGTAGAAAGTCAGATTGGCTGGTTTGTACAAGGTGATTAGTGGGGATGATAAAGGTACTAGAGCATCTCTCTTGTGAGGAAAGGCTGATAGAGCTGGGATTATCCAGCCAGGAGAAGAGAAGGCTCAGAGGGGTCTCAGCAATGTCAATAAGTAGCTGAAGGGAGGGTGCATAAAGGACAGAGCCAGGCTTCTTTCAGTGATGCCCAGTGACAGGACCAGAGGCAATGGGAACAAACCGAAACACAGGAGGTTCCCTCTGAACATCAGGAAACGCTTCTTCAGTGTGAGGGTGGCTGAGCGCTGGCACAAGTTGCCCGGGGAGGCTGTGGAGTCTTCCTTAAAAGCAGTCTGGACAGAGTCCTGGGCAGACTGCTGTAAGTGGCCCTGCTTGAGCAGGAGGATTGGACGAAATGAACCTCAGCTGTTCTGTGACTTTGTGAGATTCTCCTAAAAATCTGTATGTTAGTGCTGCTCAGAGCATGAATGCTCCATCTGAGTTCAACTTTTGGGTTCACTGGGCGTGTGACCAGGGGTTCTACTGTAGCAAGCTACCAAGTAGCAGTGGTGGTAGAGTGCTGACAGCTTGTACAAGTATATTGAAGTAATTCGTGAAGAAGCAGGGGATGCTGTTACATTGAGGTGAAGTTGTCGGCCAATACTTCAGGCCATGAATTTTCTTCTGTAACTTCCATTAATAACAACAAAAAAAACTTTCATTGACTACAAAGCTTAAGTATCAAATGTAAAGAGAGAATTATGCAATGAATCTTTAGAAATCCTGGGGTTTTCCAGTTCAGTATTTCATCCTGTTGATTTCTGTGCTAGTCCTAGTGAGGACCTTAGTTTCCAATGTCTGGAATAAGTCGACTGTTCCAAAGATAAAATATCCAATGTCCTGTTAAGACTAGTCAAAGTAGAGAAAAAGGTCTTTCCTACCCCATCTGGAAGCAAATAACAAGATATGTACTGAATACCATAGGAGTTTTGTCACAATTTAGAGATGTGCGTTCTTTGACAGCAAGTCTAACTAGAAAATGAATAAATCATCCATCCAGTAATTTAGCTCATGAGCTGCTTGATTCGCAGTCCAAGAATCAGATACACAAGCTTTGTCTCTTTTCCCATGCTATAGAGTTTTTGTCATTATTTAATAATAACAAAGGTTACAACAATCAGTTTGTGGCTTGGCTTATTTAAGATGTTTTTCCTTAAAGCTGTAGTCACTCTTTGGGCAAATAGCTTGCAAAGCCTCCTACAAATTTAGAAAAGCTGAGGTGGAGCTATAAGAATTTAAAACTATATACCAAACTCAGTACATAATGTATTTATTGCTCTGCTGCTAAATTATTTATATTTTTATGATGCAGGGAGAACATATGTTAGATGACCAAATTTTTTTTCATACATAAAGCAATAATGTTAATAATTGACTGAGATCCCTAGAGACCTTAGGATTTAAAATAAATCTATGTTGTACTAGAGGACAGCTGCTTTTCAAATCTGACCCAGATCCATGGAGTGCGGTAGTCTTGGTAAAAGCTGTTAAATGTAGATAGTCTAGTCCATAGTTAGTTTGCCACAGTCTTGTCTTGCCTGCAGCTAGTCTTGCAGTCTGACCCACCAAGGTCCCAGTGAAGTGAAGGTTATAAAGAACCAGTGTTCTTGTCCGTTCTAGTGGATTTGATGCAAGTGGAACAAATCAGGGGAATACAAGACAGAATGGGCATGATACATCCCTTTTATTTTTCTCAACAAAGATTGCCCAGGTTTATGCTGGTATCAGACATTCAATTTACTGCAAAAGCACACGGTAGCTTAGTCCAATGTTGAAAGAAATATTGTCCATAAAAGCTATGTTCTAACACAGTGCTTGTATTCATTTGATCATTTATAGGATGGAACAAGTGTCATTGTAATTGCTGAGCTGCTGCTTTGCTGAAGTCACAGCGATTTTATTGTGCAGCAATATACAACTACATATTTAATTAGTGCATTCATGATGCTCACAACCATTATGAAGAGCTTGTTGGGCATGCACGCAGTAGGCCTGTTATCTTTGAATCATCACTGAGATGATTCTGCGCTGGCCTCTGCTGCATTTATTTGGAAGGCAGTTATGGATAATGGATCGACCCACTGACGTCCTAAGGTGTTTTCCCAATGTGTTGTCTTGCAGGAATGAGCTATGTGCAACTGAACCAGGAATTCTGCAGTACTGCTTTGGGTTCAGATGCTGTCTTTTTAGCTTTGAAAATTAACTTGATCTGTTGATTGTGTTCTTCAAGTTATGACATGAAAATAATGATATTTCAAGCATTGCAAGAACTGCTTAGGACTAGGAAGTTTCTGACCTGTAAGAGGGAAGGAGCACAAGAAAAGGCAAGCACAGATATTGTGTTCCCTGTGAAGACACTGCTACGATTGTATTTCCTGTACTAAGAGCTAGAAGAACTATAGACTGCTCTTGCTGAGGGTGTGCACCATCATGTGCAGCTCAGTCATAGAGGCTGATTCACAACACCGACACCTGCTCCTTGTACCCTGCAGCTCTTTTAAACGTGCTCTGGATTTTCTCAATAGCATAAAAAGTGTGTGTTGAGTGTTGATAGCTCAGCTGGAGCAGACTCCTGGAAACATTTGTAGTTTTACCAAAGGAAAACAATTATAGTCACTTGACCCTCAACATGTGCAGTCTCCTCATCATTGCATAGAAAAGCCTCATGTACAGGTTTTAAAGTGCATCGTACCATAGTTTTCAACTATAACCAAAACCATTGTTCTTTATTCATAAATGTTTGATATATATATACATGTGTATGTTTCCATAAATGTCTATTGGCTTTTGCTCAGCAGGTCTAAAAAACTAAAGTCTATGTTTGAACATGCATACACAGGGATATACACATACAGAGGGAAAGTGGTAGATTTTTTTTACTTTTATGGAGTAAAGTGTGAAATTAGTTTATTGAAGGTAATTTTATAGTATATTAAACTTAAATATAGACAGGAACTTCTATACAGAATTTTTAGAATAGGATTTTTATCGTCTATGCATAAGAATGACAGTTCTTGACAGGTAGCAAATCATTAACTGTATCACATGGTTTCCATATGACTTCAGTTTCAGTTTGTGTTTATATCAGTAAGCCTTTTAACTTTTCTTGGATTGCAAGTCTTGTAAAGCTATGTATGGGAAACCTGTGAATATGCAAATCTACATTTTTTTAAAAGGAAAAATCTCTATCCATGGCCAGTATTAAGGTAAGTCTGAATTCTGTGATAGGCTTTTAAATGTATTGTGAGAACTGAAGGCTTTGCTAATCATGTTTTACTGTTTCTGCTTTATCACAAAATGATTCTGTAAAAGTACGTTAGTTTTTAGATCAGGGTTATATTTATATTGGCTGACAGACACTGTACTCTTCTTGTTCCTGTCATGTTAGATCTCATGTTTAATGAGACTGGGGGCAATATAGTTCTGAGTGATACAAGACACCCTCTCCTATGGAACTTAATTGTATCCCACCTGGTACATGAAGCTATGGTGCTCTTTGGAGTGCTGGCATGCATAAAATATAGGGGATATTAAGGGCTCAGATCTTCAACAGAGATTTCATGTGCACCTGTGAGCAGGCATTTGTGCTTGGCCTTGGAATTAAGACATTGGACATTCGGGGGTACAGATTTGTGAGTCTCTGATAGATTTTTTTTTAAGTTAACATGACCAAAATGTAAACCCTGTGTCTTACCAGCCATTCCAAGGCTCTTTCAAGACTAGGTTCGTTGTTCAAAATAATTATGAGACTGTGAGCAAGCTGACATGCTTGATAATATGTGGCTCCTCATTTATCTCAGCTTACCTGATGGTTTCATGTACTACCAAGATGTGCAGACAGGTCTGCAGAGTGCCGGCATGGCAGCAGTTGGACAGTATACATGTCAGAAGTAGAAATCACCTGATTCACAGCTACTCTTCGTGCTGTTGTTTTAGAGGAGTCTGGACATAATCTGTAAAACTTCCTTTCTTGTTAGGGATAATATGATAATGAGATAATTCATCTTTGTGAAGTGCTCAGATACAAAATTATAGGGAGACTGTAAAGAGGGAGAAATCCAGTTACCCTATTTATTCATTTCAGGAACAAAATTAAAGGCTACTCTTTGCCACTGAAATGTCTAGTACAGTATTACTCATTAAATGCGAACCTTGGTGTACTGTGTACTTCAGCCATAAATTGCCTATCCAGAGAACTTTCTGTTTGGATCCAGTTATTGACTGGCCTTTTACTGTCGTGTTTCCTGCAACAGCCAAATAGTGAACCTCTTGTTTTTTGGTTTTTTTTTCAATCTGTTCTAAAACTGATACATAATGTTCTTGACACAAAAAAGAATATAGCTTGACAAAGGTGGTACATCAAGCTGCAGAATGACATGATATTCTTATATAGAGGAAATACAGTTTTCTTTGGAATTTCTTTGAATGAACCCTACTAATAAACTCTTAAGTTGGTTCATACATAAGTATTCAGATAGCAAACATTTGTAAACACGAAGTTCAGTTTATGCTGGACTTTGTGCCAAAGTCCATTTCCCTGGATCTGACTGTGAATTGGATATAAATTGCTCTGGTGATTTGAAAGAGATTAATGGTGTTTTATTGGAGAGGATAGGAAAGAACAGTGAAAGGATTCCAGCTATCCCAGCTGATCTTTGCCTGATCTTTCTGACCTCTGTTGGGCCGGGACATGAAACCTAAGTAGGAGATAGAACAAGAGGCTAGAAGTAGCTAAGGACTAGATTTTAAAAAATAATGTTTAGACACCCAGTGCATTTTAAGGCTGTTATATTCCTACTTGTCTTCATTAGGAAATTAACAGCTTAAGTTCTCTTTTTTGGATTTGTGCCTGGGTCAGAGCATAGCCACCCAAAACAAGCAACAAATTTTCATTACCTTTCAAAAGCTTTGTTCATGGGATATTAACCGATTGTCTCATTTCATTCATCTATGGCAGTGTGCCTAAATTCACACAAATCTGAGGGAGACCTGTCTCTGCATGCCCTTCCCCTGCCCAGGGTTCCCTGGTGCAGCTGTTCCCCTCTATTATCTGCTGTTCAGCGGTGGCACCAGCCCAAACCTGGTGCTTTGGCATGTCCTGAGTCCTATCCTTTGGGATTGCTGCCACCAGCTTTTTCCTGATATGCAAATGAAAGAAGGGACTTAATAATTTTAACATTTATAGCTTTGCAGAGGTGGAAATGAACGAGACAAAAAATGTACTGCCTTATAGCTTTTTTGTTTCACCTCACAAATACCACAGATCTACAGAGGAAAGATGCACAAGGACTACTCAAAGGGGTCACAAGAATCCTTGAAATTTTAGGTGACATAAATGTAGTTCAGACTGATAATTAATTTATTTGTACTAGACAAGTGTGGTTAGGTCATCTGTGTGCAGCTACTACTCATACAGCTTGGGAGGTGTTTCCCAAAGAGGTGTAGACTGGTGAAGGTCTGGCTCCCTACAAATCGCTTTCACAGGAGATTTCTTGCTGCATATGGCAAAACAAGCAGAAATGATAAAACCAGGAGACGTATGCACACAAACGCAGTAACACAGTAACACAGCTGGAAATGGCATGATGATGTGTACTCTGATACGATGGTGTGTACTCAGGGCAGGAATTTTCTCAGTGCTTTGTGTTGTGCATAGTAAAGGAGAATAGCTCAGCAGGTAAGCAAGTTCTGGGAAGGAATAATTTTTTTTTTTTTTTTTCCATAAACTGGTTTTAAAAAATAGTAGAGGTAAGCTTGTTTCTTAGTATTTTGCAACTGTTAAGAGTTACCTCAACAGCTGCTTGGTAAGTGGGGAGTCACTGTGGTTGGGAGAGTGGGTGCCACCATCAGGTTCAGAGGTGCAGCTTCTCTTGGGCTGTCTGTTCACAGATATCTCAGTACATTCTGCATTTTTTATGTACTTGTTTAAGTGGTCATGTGAATTGCTGTATGATACTTTAAGATAATTTTACTGCTGATCTTCCTTTTTTCTTCTTCTTTTTAGGAACCAGTAATGAAGAATGACACCACCAATTAAAAAGACAATTTGCATTTATCTTTTCCAGAATATGCATGTATCAGTGTAGTTAATTTAGTGTTTAAATCAAGAATCCAGAAAAATGCAAGTCCTTTTGCCATAATAAAAATGCATAAACCAACTTTCCTTTGTATAAAGCACTACAAGCAGGTGCTATCGTCAGGAATAAGACTCCATTGGAGGAAAACATTTAGATTAATTCTGACTTTCCTTTATGTGAAGTGAGGTGAGAATGACAACAGTGACAGTCTAATGCATGATGAAATTTACTAAGCAGAATTTTATTCTTTTAGTTGGTGGAATTATAATTTATGTAGTTGATATTGGAGTGGACTTCTGGGTAGCTAGTAAATATTTCTGTCAAGGACAATATTGTTGGGCTATACTGATACTGTGTTTTAGAGGTCTTTCATCATCAATAACTCAGATATTCAGTTATGAGTGGTTTGAAAATGACTGGGAAGGTACTGATACTAGGAAGTTGAAATGGATTTTTCTAGTTCATCTCTTTCAATGTGGAATTTTTATAAGGTAAGCACATTTAGAACTTTATTTTAAAATGGAAAATCATGTTGCTTTAAGATAGTTTATTAAGAAATGCTTAATATGGCTTCAGGGACCAAGCCACATCTGGCCTTGACAGTTATTGCTCCATGTAAGCAAATGTCTGCTTATGCCAGAGGTAAATTACATCAGGTTTTGATGGAAATGTACATCTTCTTTCAATTTTACCTGCGAGTAATAATTACTAGTTAGGTCATGGCCTAACTCTATTTGATTCATTAGCCTTTTGATAAGGCATATTTAATAAAAATGCTTGCTTTGCAGAGTAATACTATTGTAACTGATAAATGTAAGTTTCGAAAGTGTGATGTTAAGAAGGGAATTAATTTGATTACACTCAGCAGGTGAGACAGCTGAAGTAAGAGGTAATTATTTTTGAACATGAGAGGCTAACCACGTGTAGATATCCCACCAAGATTCGGGAGAGAAATGAATAGCTGAATAGTTAGTAAGAATACTTGCAGCGGTACTTCCTGCAGGAACTGAGTTAATGGTGACAGGAACCTTTGTTTGCTGAAAGGCACACATCTAGGAATAGTTTAAGATACCATACGCTTAACATTCTGTGGTGGCTTTGCTAGAAGATTATCAATATCATTATACAGATCATTTGTGCCAAGGTTTTACTTCTATTTTAAAACTGAGGTGAAAGATGTTGGTGAAAAGTCCTGAATTTGAATTATTTTGAGTATGGAATGTGCAAGAAATGTAAGTGAATATAGGCTTATTGGAGGCACTTAATAAAATACTTATTTAAAATCTCTCCTTTAACTTCCTCTACTAGTCTATGGACAGAGGTGAAAGATTTATGCCAATGTAAAAATTCCCCTCACACATGTTTTATTCACTTGATGTTATCATGGATTAAGGAAAATGGTGGGGCTTTTACATGTCACAATTACCTTTTGCCTCTCAATATTCTTTTCAATTTTGTCTGTTGGCTTTACTTTCCTGTTCCTCCTGCTCTTACAGTCCCAAGTTTTTGACTTCACAGAAGAGTATTTACTGACATGTGACTTTTCTGGTGTCAGGTATTAGGAAAACTTATAAATACTACATTTTGAAGAAAAAGAAAATCCCTCTTCAATTTCTCTGGATGGTTTCTTATTCGCTAACCAGATCTGTGGTCATGGGTTGGTTTCTGTGAGATATACCAAGACCTGGCCACAGTCTACCAGGTTCTGCCTTTTAGAGGGGATGTCACTGTGACACATTCCTTTTTGTCTGTCCCCAGTGCTTTTCATCTGCAAGTATGCCTGGGAGTGCTGTTCTTGTGCTCATGACTTACAAACCTCCCTTAGTGAGTTTGTTTCTTCCAAGGTAAATTAAAGCAATGACTTCTCTTTCTGATAATTGATGATAAATTTTAATCCAGTAACCATAGCATGTCAGAAGCCACTCTTCCCTTCTTCCCATTTCTCTTCCATGACCTCATTCTCTGTAATCTCTTCAGGACTGTGATTCTAGTTTCACCTTTGACTTAATTTCACACTCCCAGATTGTCCCTAAAATTTCCTGCTGATCTGTGCGTAGCTCTAAGACCTCACCTTTCAACACAGACTTTCAGAATTCAGATACAAGCCCCAGTCGTCAACAGCTGTAGATACTGTAATCTTGACTCAGTGCTTGTATCTATTCAAAACGCTGCTTTTACTGATAAATTTTAATGAATTACCTTAACTCTAAGGTAATCCATGAATCTCTTGGATTTTCTTTAACTCACACACTTACCAATCAACACCTCTTACTATGAATTTCTATAATTTTCAAAGCTTCCTTTCCACAATTAGCCCCATCTTCTCTGAGTGGTTTATTATCTAACAAACATAATTTTGCTCTTTGCATTGACAGTGTTGTCAGCTTGGTCACCCGTTGTCTATTGCACAAATGATATTTTCTTCTATGCTGCCACTTACACTTGGAAAAATTTTCCAAGTTGATATGTATAAATGACGAAATTCTTTCAGCCACTCCTCAAAATTCATCAGTGTGATAATGCATACTGTAAAGGATAAGCTGATAACAGCATGCTGACATCTGTGCTTGTACCTTTGTGATCAACTATTACGTAATTCCTATTATTTGTCTTTTCTTAGGTGTATCCATGTACAACTCCCTCCTGCCCTCCCTCTTAGTCATCTGATTTATCCAGTGAATTTAGACAATGAGTCTCTCAGGTTTATCTCTACAGTCAATGGATAAAAATAGATTTTGTCAGGAGTCAGGTCACACTTTTTAAAGTGAGCTTCTCCAGAAGGTCATTTGGGGCAGGAACCTGTGTTTTTCACCCACCACAGAGGAAAACAGAGGTCTAGCCAGTAAATATGACTTGGCCGGTGAATTTAGGATGCCTGAAATTATAAGGTGTGAATACACCTTATCAAATTATCTTCCTTCATTCCTTCCTTTCTTCTTTTCTTCCTTCTCTCATATGTCTTTTACACCTCTTGCTCCATCTTTGAAGCAGGAAACTTCATTGTGTTGTGTTTGTACAGTGCACAGCACCATGGGAATCGGTCTGGTTATGTTATCATGCGACCAATGCTAAGTAATGAATATGAAAATCATATGACTGTGTATGCTTATGTACACATATACATGTGTTAAAAATAGAGAAAAAATGAAATTTAACTTATTTCATATCTAATGAGGTTTCAGTTTATTTTAACGGGAAGAATGTAGACCTGTAATTATATTTCATATGAAAATGTTATTCTCTGCAAGGAGACAAAATTAAGTTGGTATATATTAGCTATGCTGACTGAAATTATTTTTAGACCATTTTTTGGCCTATTTAAATGGGCCAGGCTAAAATCTGCCACATTTTGGTAGAATTGAGAACAAGCTGTGGCATAGCAGTCAACATTAAGATGATAACATGGTCAGTGAATGTGGGAAAAGGCAGTTTGTGCCCACAGGCGGGACAAAGGGTTCCCTGGGGCACCGTATGAATTCCGGAGTCCACTGATGTGTAGCAGTTTGCAGCATGAGGCAGGGACACCTGAGGAAGACTAAATTTTAGCAATTAATAACCTTCACTGCCAGAATAGAAGGCCACACAGGCAGCAGCCGTTGTGATATTGGCAGCTGCTATTGTTTCTCTTGATCTTAGAATCATAGAATGGTTTGGGTTGAAAAGGACCTTAAAAATCATCTCGTTTCAACTCCCCTGCTGTGGGCAGGGTTGCCAGCCTCTAGAGCAGGCTGCCCAGGGCCCCATCCAGCCTGGCCTTGAACACCTCCAGGGATGGGGCATCCACAGCTTCTGTGGGCAACCTGTTCCAGTGCCTCAACGCCCTCACAGTGAAAAATTTCTGCCTAATATCCAACCTAAATCTCCCCTCTCCTAGTGCTTAAAGGCAGGCTCAAGATGCCCTGCATCTTTGAACAGGAACAGATGAAAAATATATTTTTTGCATGAAGATTTTTGTAAAGGTAAATTCTAAATCCATGAGACATCAGAGTAAATATGAGTGCTTTGCTGAACCTGGGATTATTTCATCACACATTTTTAAAAGGCAATGAGAAAATTTCAGAGTCAAGATAGGTGATGTTCTGTTTATACTGTTCTGTACAGGTCTAGCATTCACTAAGTCACGCCCAAACCAAGAATGGATCAAAAATGAGGACTGAAGCTGTAATGTGCCTCTAGCAATTTATGTGTATAACAAGAAGTTCCACAGAACAAAATAAATAGGTATTTAAGTAACCAAGTCAGTGAGGTACAGAGAATCAATTAAAAGTGAGAGGTTTGCAATGCTACTTTAAGTGAGTTAGAGGTTACATGATAATATGTGCTTGATCACTTTTTCTTAACATAAATTTACTGACTCAAGTATTGACTTAGTTGCATCAGTTTCATGGACTTAATCCAAGCCTTTCAATACTTAGAAGATTAAGTTTATCATGGAACAGAGAATAATTTTCCTTTGAATAAGGATTTATACGATACTGCAAACTGTGACTGCGTGACCAGAATTTAGAGAGTACAACAGTCACTGTTGCCAAGTCTCTCACACCCTGCCTGCATGAATTTCTAAATGGCACCCAAATCTTTGTCAGTGTAGTTTGATGAGATGGGACATGTAGTGTAGTACTGGGATTGCAGTGGAAAGTCCTCAGTGGAAATCTAAGTGAAAAGCAGGTAACATGGAAACACTGTCAAGGCAGCTTGCCTGTGATATGTGAAGACTGTGAAGCTGTGAAACAACAAAACCAAGCAGCTGTCACCTCTGTGAATTCCCAGTCACACCTGGAGAGCCAAAGCCTTTCTAATTTTACAGGACATGAGGAGCAAACTTCATCCTTTATGAAATGGTGAAGAAAATGTAGGAGCATCCCAGGAACAATGAGGCAGCTGTGTTTAAATGAATCTTTATAACAAGTAGGAGTCCTATCATCTGTATTCTCCACAAAGCAACACTACAAAGGCTGAAAGCTTTTTTTTCCCATCAAAGTGAATGTGATATTTAGAAACACTGATAATTCTTTATTGTTCACTTACAACGATTCCGCTTGTAAAGGAATTGTGATTTTTTATTTTTTGCTCTATTGGCTTCCAAGTAGCTCATACACCTAGCATTAGTGAAAAAAGATCCTCCTTAATGAGTTTAGAGGGAGAATAAGTAAATGGCAACCCTGCATTTATCTGTGTTAATGGTACACTACCCATACCCATTTCACCTTCAGTTTAAGATGTACCGCTACTTCAAATATATAACCAAAACAATCCTTTTAATTAATGTATTATTGTTACAGCTGAAGTAGCTTTTAAAAAGTTTTTTTTTCCAATTTGTAAAGATTGAAACATAGAGCTGCAATGGCAATAGACATATTAATATAGGAATATAATTACAATAGTTTCAGACCAGGCACAGTGTTAGGTGAGCCATGGGCATGATAAAGTGGAAAATTTGAACCTGATCTATCCCTTAGTACAGACTGAATTTTGCCCATGACTGTGAATGCGATTGTCCAACACTAGGCCTAAAAGATGGCTATAGGCCCTTCCTAAAATGTCCAAGTGCTGCATGCCAAATGGGCAGATGGTAATGGGAGTGTAAGCTCAAAATACTTGTAAAAGATGAAAGATTTGTCACAGTGAACTACAGTAAGTGACCATAGGCATGTGGAGCGCGGGGAATGCCACCTTGCTTAACACATAGTTAAGGAGCGATAGAAGTATTTGGACTTTTCTCGAAAAACAACATATTTTATAGAGTATTTAAAGTAAGATGTGGACTAACTGAAATAGTTACCACTAGTGAAAAGTACTATAGCATACCATCTTATAACACTATAAAACTAGTATGCCATATTCAGTTTAGAAGGACTGTGCTTCTGAAAACTGAGAAGTGGTTTCAGGTGTGCATCCAATGGAAATGTTATTTTTACAACATGTCTGGTGTTTGCCTTGCCTATCATCTGAGTTTTCAGCTGTGAGCTCTGCAGCTCAAAATTTGTGCAGCTGGTTTCCACTTCTTGCTGCTTGGACAAACACAGGCTGTGGTGAATGAGTCCGTGTACAGCTAATAGGTTGGTCTACCCAATTGTCTTTTCTTGAAAACATTGCAAACTCTCCAGATGTTTACATCTTGGATGCAAGAACCAGATGTTTTGGAATCCTAATTGTTTTATAAACTGAAAAAGCTACAGATGCCTTGCCAAACAGTTCAGTCCTTTACTTACGAGAGATTACTCAAAGAACAGTAAGGTAAATACACAAAAACATAAAAGTAAAGAACAGTTCCCTTTGGGAGTAAATGATGGATCTAGAGCCAGCTCACAGAATCAATGCATGGCCTCAGTGACAGGGCTGCATTCTATGAATCTCTGTAAGGAGAAGTGTGAAGAATCTTCCCCTAAGGCTCCTTGGTAGTTACATAGCTGCTCCGCACCTACTACTGATGCTTCCAGGTTGCCATTCTCACTTGTATGGTTGACATGCTTTAACACACCAGGGAATGTCATGATTCCTCTAGCATGCACTTGACCCAGGACCTGCAAATTCCAGCTTTCTCACTTGTGGTTATGGAAGAACCTCTCACACTGTCCCCTGCTGGGGTCAAAGGATTTAGTCTTTAAAGATGGTGAAGCTTTTAAACTTCTAATAACTGGATAACCCAGGAATTCTTCCTGGCTCCCTTTGTAAGCAGAAGGACTGTGCTCCAAAGTCATACTGGGATGAGATCTGGGTGTCTAACGATCTGCTGCCCCCTGTTTTCTGTGTGAAGGAAATGCAACTGCATGGGTTTCACGCGATCCATAGTGTGTATGATCCTGTAACAACCAGGGAATCGGACACCTGCAGCACTTCAGCGTGAATCTTGAAATCATCTCAGATGCAGCCTTAGGTAACAAATAGGAGGCAGACTAAGGCGCAGGACTTGCCTTGCCCAGCCTGCATCTTAGCAGGCTTGAACAACTGTATAAGATAATCAAGTGATGGTCTGTGGTGTTCTGCTTGGTTTGTCAAGCAAATAGGTCTGAATGAATGATGTAATCTTCATAATCCAGATGACTAAATTCTTCTGTTGAGGGCCTTTAGCCATGTTTGTAATGCTAGAAAGATTGGCTGAATAACAGTGAGTTTTCTTGAAAAAGGACTGCTTTTGCTGTCCTTGCCTGCCTGCCAGTTATAGTTAAAATGGGTTCACTGGAGAAGGATATTGGAAGCTCAAAACATCTGGGAACTTAATAGGCAGCAATAGGCTTGAAAGTGATGGCTGAAGGCTGTTATGCTCAAAATCCAGTTTATGGGCAAACACACAGGATTTATATAGCTATAAAGCCAAGAACTTATTATTAGTATAAGTAAAATTGTAACAGTTGATTCCAAGGGTCATTATTACTCTAAATCTATTTATTGCTGGAAAACAAAGAACACTTCTATGCATAAAAAGTTTTAATAATAATAATAATACGGTTAAAACTGTTATACACATGTTTCTCCTTTTCTATCATTTTTCCTTGTTATAGCCAAACTTAGTATCCATGGTGCTTTTTACACATGTTAGATACTATTTCTTTGTTACCCCTAGAACTAGTTTCATCCAGCTCCAGGTCTGCATTTCTGTAACTGACCATCGGCGAGTTGTTTATAGCCACGGAGTCCCCAGTGTCAAGCCATCCCTTATCATCCTGTGCATGTACTCTTCTACACTGTATCCTGTGTCTCCACACCTCAGGACCTCTGCTGACATGTCAGGACTGTATTTCTCTACATTACATCATCATGTCTGTCACAAATATCTCATTCAGTACAGAATATCTCATTGTTACTGTTACTTACATAAAACTGTGTCTGTACCACACAAAAATGTACAAAGGTAAAACAAATTAGCCCTCTGGTCAATTGGAAGAAATTTTTCTGCAGAAAATACAAGCTAAACCAAGTAAAACAAAGTCACAGACAGGTCGAGAAAATTTCAAACAGAGCAAGCCTGACAAGCCTCAGTCCCAAGGCCTTGCAAAGCTTATGCCACATCACTGGCAATGACAGTGCTTATTATGGTGCTGCAGAGTTACAGAGCTTCATCTACAGTCTGCACAGCTGGTGTTACTGACCACTTGAATTAAAGTAAACAGCAGAAGAGAGCATTGCTTTGCTTCAGGATAAGCTTTACATGCATACTTATGAGGCTACTTCTCTCTGCTTTGACTTGTCAACTAGTTCCCAAAGATTCTTCTTTGTTTGCTGCTGAACAGTTCAACTGGGAAGAGGTCTTTAGCTGTGAAAACCCCTTCTTCATGTAAAACTCCTCAAATTATTGATAGAATCTGTCAATCCAGGAATCCATGTGTCTTGAAAATAGTTTTCTGAATTGGAAGTCTTCCTGAGTATTTACAAAAGAACATGTCAGTGGTTTTGTTGTTGGTTTTTTGTGTGCTTTGTTTTTGTTTTGTTTTTGTTGTTGTTTTTTTTTTTTTTTTTTTTTTTAAAGATTGTTGTATATTTCCATGCTATCAGATATTATCCTTGGGGCTTATGGATCTATGTTATATAGATGTGCATGTTCACAGATGGATATTCAGTAATACCCTTTAAAGGCTACAAATATAGTGAATGAGTATCTCAAAGAGAGACTGAGAAGAAATGGTAAGGGAATTTTCAGAAATGCAGTACTTTTAAAGAAGTAAGAACCTACCAAAATAAAACTTGTGATCTTTATTCAGGCAAGTCTCATTCTGTTCTAGTAGCTTTTAGATTGCATTGGTACACTGGTATCGGACAGATATTGGACAAAATTTAATTTTAGTAGAAGTTGCTGAATTACATTCAAAGATAAAATGTGAAAGGAGAATGAAATGGGAAAAATTGTTGTTAGGCTATATAATTTTATTGAGTTGTGCTTTTCAAAAGGCTGTCTAATCAAGTCTCCTTTTTTTTAGGTATTGGTTTGCTTTGAAGTATGGCTGCCAAGCTGCATTTAAACAAAACAGTGGTGGAGATGCATCAGAAACAGACCCTCCCAACTTCATTCAAAAACAAGCCATTGATCTAGTGACTGATATTACCATGCTCAGGGTGTTCAAGACTTTTCTTGAGACTACGCCACAGCTTTTTGTCCAGATTTACATACTCATGGAACATGGCACAAATAGTTTCTGTCAATGTGAGTCTGCTGTTTTCCTTAATTTGCAAGTTGAGTATCTTACCTCATGTGACTGGATAACATTTTAAATATACCTTGGAAAACATGCACTCCACTGTATAATTACTCTGCATTTAATTAGAATTTCTGTCTAGTAGATGGTCCATTTTGCTAAATCCATGAGAAGGAAGATTTCACTATAACAAATCATAACATCTAGTAGAAACGTGATACATACCTTGTAAATAAGCTATTGAATACAACTAGAATATAATTTGCAGAGCAATTTGGTTTGTGTGATTTTGCTTATGGTTTCTTTTAAAACTGCTAATTGGGCATCTTGATATCAGTAATGTATTTAGAGCAGTTCTGTGAGCTGTCACTGCCATCATCTGCATGTTACAGATGAGGGACAGAGTCAAAAAAACCTTAAGGATATATCAGCATTGCAGAATGCAATGTGATGAAGAGAGACTGGTTCACCTTTCAGAAGCAAGACAGCAGCTGTACCATTTCCAGCTCTAAACCTAGCAGCATTGTTGGCAAGATATTGTCTTGCTTGGGGTTGGAATTCATCTAACCAAATGGAGAGACCTGGTAGACATCTAGTGTTCTTTCATAGTTCATGGAGTCAATAGGTACTCAGACAAAATGGTCAGACAAATCTCATCTTAAACATGATCATGTGAAGGGTTAAGTCCGAGTTATAGATTTCTGTAGTATAGACACCCCAGAATCAGTATCAGGTTGTGCAGTTTAGGCTTTTGTGGGCTATTTGCAGTACTTTGGGAATTTAAGTCATCTCTGTATGGAGATGGTAAATCTGACACAAGACTTCGTCAAGACCATGAATGGCCAGAGGCTAGGCAGGATAACATAGGCATCCCAAACAGCATTAGATGCCTAGATTTAGGTAACTAAACTGAGCCTTAAAGTTAAGCTGACTTGTTCAGGAGCACAGAGGAAATATAAAATTGATATAAAGAAAGTGTTAAGAAAGCATGAACTTGTCCAAAAGTTAATTCAGAAATTATAATGTAAAATAAGTATCTTTTTTCTCAGGTTTAACATTTATCCTTGTGTTTTGTTTAGATGCTGCCATTATTATGTCTTTTTATGGTATCTCCATTTCAACAGTTGATTATCAGATATCATTACGGAAGTCTCTGCCTGATAAAGATGAATTTCGTGTGCTTCCCAAGTTAGTGTATCTCTTCTATAAACTGCTTACCATCGCTTCTTGGATACTCAGTATTTCACTGATCACTCTACTAAGTATTAGAAGTTCTGTAATTCTGATGATACTTCTTTGGATCTGTGGCTTCACCTGGACTTTGAAACAGCATACGACATTTTGCAAATCTGAGAAGATGGAATATCTGTACAGAATTGTTGTTGGAATAATTCTAATTTTTACCTTTTTTAACATAAAGGGGAGAAAAACAAAAGTTTGCATTTCTGTTTATTATGCTACTCACATTGTTGTAACTCTAGGTATTTTGTTTGTATACATGTTTTGGAAACCTTCCATTATCAAGGAAATACATTTTACCATTGTGAGCATCTTAACTGTTCTTAGTCTGGTGGTAGGTATTATTTTTCTTGTTGTTTATTATATGAATTTTCATCCCACTGCTTATGGCAGGCAACAGACATGTTCAGACGAAGTTGATGGAGAGGCAGGACAAAAAGATAGAGTAGAAATTGGTAGATTTGAAAATTTCATAATGCAATGAACAGTATAGTTATTTTTCTGTGGACTTCAAAGCAAATGTTTGCTGGACAGTCTGTTTCTCTGTCACTGTTTTTTGTGTATCCCTGCTGAATGGTAAATAATGGACCAGAATTATTGGCTCTGAATAACTATTGTTTTCTGTGATGCTGTACAAAGCTTTTAATAATGTTAATATTTCTCTATGTACTGGTCAAAGTTACTTTTGAAAAAGAAGAAATGTAATCTATCCATACAACACAGTTCCTAGTTTTAGTTTTTAGCAATGCAAATGAAACATAGGAAAAGCTAAATGTTAATCAAATGAAAGCTAGCATTAAAAAAATCTATTTATTTATGTTCTGTTAAAAACAGAGCTTGCTTTTCTTTTCTTGCTGGAAGGAAAAAGGAGTGCATTTGAAATACATCTTCTTCCCCCCATTAGTATAAGAGCTGCAGTTCTTTAAGTGAGCATAGCTACAAGCCATACTGCCTTCTCCCTAAATAGCCCCTAAAGAGGAATAGCTTTGATTTATGGCTCAATCACTGTCTTGCCACAAGGAAATTTGGGGAGATATTTTCAAGCATTTTATCTTCTAGGTGTTTTAATGACTCCTTTATTGGTTTTGTTCTGCTAATCTTTCACACAGCTTTCTGTATTTAGGAGTGATGCCAGCTTGTTGTTGTGGATTATAAATCATAATATTATGACTTGTAATATATGATTATAATCACTCAGCCTGAGTGATTGACAGATGTTAAACCACAACAGAATAGCAACAGAAGTTTTGCATATAAAAGGAGAACTATCTTCCTTCAAGCTTTCCTCTCCTTTGAGCTTTAAGATGTAGTACTTTAAACACTGGTTTCCATTGAAATAGGGGGCTACACAAGGTAAGCAGTGGTGCAGCTTCTTTTGTCTTTGTCACTGGAGAAAAGAGAAGCAACTGTTCTGATGCGTGCTCACAGGGACTGGGAAATAGTGGAATAACCAGCTTGTCCATCAAAATTTTTTGGCAGAAGGCTGAGTGAAATTAGACAACATTTCAGTCCTATGTTCAAATGCTGGATCAACAGCAAAGAAAATAAGGTTGATAGCCAGAGCTTCTTCAGAAATAAAATCCAAGGGGAAATCTTTCAGAGCTGCTGGGTTTTAAATCTGAATTATGAAAACTGGGTCTCTTTCTCTTCCCTCCTTTTCCTTCTAGTAATTCACATGTGCAGTTAGAGTCACCACCAAATCTGTTAGCATTATTGATTGACAGCAAACATCCCTGAAACTTTGGGGGGTGGGCTGATGCTTTGGTTGATAATTAGGCTGCTGAACAGCTGTGTCCTGAGCCTTTTGTGTCAAGTCCATGGACTGCAGACTGCCTTTTCTTTGTTACCCTTACAGCCTTAGCAGAACTCAGGGAAGTTTCTAAATGTGTTTCTTTCCTGTTGCATTGCCATAGTTCTCTTTACCAGGCCAATCACTTACATTTCTTAATCCTATTCAAAGAAATTAATTTCTAGGTACATAGCTTGGACTGAATGGTCTGTCTTTCTGAGGATACACATAAAAAGGCAGCTTAAGAAGAAGAATTTATTATAGAATCATAGAATGGTTGGGATTGGAAGGGACCTTAAAAATCATCAAGTTCCAACCCCCCTGCCATGGGCAGGGACACCCTCCACTAGCCCAGGTTGCTCAAAGCGTCATCCAGCCTGGCCATGAACACCTCCAGGGCTGGGGCATCCACAACTTCCCTGCGCAACCTGTTCCAGTGTCTCACCACCCTCACAGTGAAGAAGTCTTTAATATCTAATCTAAATCTACCTTCTCTAAGCTTAAAGCCGTTTCCCCTTGTCCCATCACTGCATGCCCCGTAAAAAGTCCCTCCCCGGCTTTCTTGTAGGCCCCTTGTTATACTGAAGTTGAGTCAGTAAGAAAGGCGTCTATGTGACTATTTATATCACACTAATACAAACACACACCAAACCCAATTACTTAAGTTTCAATCCCTATTTTATGCTTGTAAGTCCTAGTGGATATAAATCTAGCCGTATCCTGAAACTGGGAACTGATCCTTTGGGAAATCTTGCAGATTCTTTTGATAAAGCTTAAAGATGTTTGGTATCTTGCTACAGAGACTGTAACTGGCTCCATTTTGCTGTCATCACTCAGAGGGCCTTCAAGAGATGGGAATTCCTGTTAGCTTGTCCCCTGTAGACTTTTATTTATTTATTTTCAACTTTAGCTGCCTCCCTTTCTTCTTGACTTTGAGTTTGAGATATTGGCTTGATTCCCTTCATTTTCATAGTTATGAAAATGGCTTCTAATTAACTTGGTCATTCTAACTCAGAATCACTGTAACAGGGAAGACAAAGAAGCACATGAATTGATTCTAGACATATTTCATATCATCAGTGACCACTTCAGACAAAACAAGAAAAGCCCCACTTCACCTGGGTGTAAGTTCAAACGATAGACCTAATACATAACCTTTCTGTTCCCTAACTAGTCTTAAAATTCAGCTGCCACTCAGTTGATGCATTGTGCCTGACCCTGTCATTTTAATCTACCTGCAAATTGAAAACAAATGTTTTTTTTTTCTTTTTTGTTAAGTATGTCCATTACATCTTACAAGAAGTATTTTAATAAGTTAAATAAAAATAATAAACAATTTCATCCTGTTTTGACTACTGTCAGACCTGAGTAAGAAGGACAACATTCAACAGAATTGTTTTAATTATCCTACTAATATTCAATGTGCCATTTGATGGCATTGGTGAGCTCACCTGATGTACCACAGATAGCACTGATTTATGAAGCCATAATTAGGTTCCCAATAAACATTTGTCAAAATAATGTATTCATTCAAACCAAAGCCTTCTTTATTTATTCATATAAAAGAGCACTTAACTTTCAACAAAGAGTTGCCTGCCATCAAAAACACTCCATAAAGGGAGGAAATTTATGAAGACACAGTGCCAGAGGGTGATCGGTGGAAGACTAAAGCTCACTTTAACCCTTTGGAGTACTGAGTTCCATCTCTTGCTCGTTACTCGTACTATACATATTTCTTTCTAAAAGCCCCAAGCACAAACATTAACCTTTGTCCGTTAAAGTATCAGCTCTTTTTTTTACCATGGAGTCTTACATCCATTTAGAAACTAAGATGTCTCTTATGCAATGAAGAAGCATGTACACAGCTCAAAGGTTGCTTTCAGGCTTACCTATATTCTGCTCACACTTTTCACCATATGTGTATTCTTCCAAAAAAAAAAAAAAAGAGCTTTGAGAGGATAAACAACTTATCTTGTCTGAACCTAATGCAGTACATGTACTTGTCATTCATTCCAGCTGAAGAATTTTCCTCTTCTACCTCTTTGTGCTCTTCTTTTCTTCCTAGCACTTTAGTTTCATTTTACAGATTTTTAACAGAAGATGAGCAAAGTACGTGGTCTGTACAATCAATATTGGAATGAAGTGCAGATGATTCCTTAGGATCCATCTTCACTAGAAAATAGTTTTCTTTGACCTCCAATTAGCTGGCATATAACAAATATGAGTCACAGTGAAGGTTCCCACTGTGCAGGTCTTCATTAGCTTCGTGAAATGTAGACCTTGGTGGGATAGGGAGTGGTGCTTCAAACTTACCTTACCCTACCGACACCTGTTAAAACTACAGACTGCACTGGCCTTCCTATGACTGTATGTTGGTTTCCATATACCCTTCTATTTTTAGCTTACTTTTTTATTTCTAACAGTGAACACAGCTCTAAATAACAGCAGAATAAGAAAGGATAGGAAGGGTTTCAAGTGCACATTCATGTCTCAAAACTTCTAGTTTAAATAATTTTGCTAGTCTCAATGCAAAATCATCATTGTTATTACCACTTTTGTTACTACTACTGGCATTCTGTCCAGGTGTCTAGGATGACAACACTGAGAAAAATATATCTCTTCATCACTGTGAGGGTGGTGAGACACTGGAACAGGTTGCCCAGAGAAGCTGTGGATGCCCCATCCCTGGAGGTGTTCCAGGCCAGGCTGGATGAGGCTTTGAACAACCTGGTCTAGTGGAGGGTGTCCCTGCCCATGTCAGGGGGGTTGGAACTAGATAACCTTTAAGGTCCTTTCTGACTCAAACTGTTCTATGATTTCTGTTGCAAATGGAATACAACAAAAAGTTGTTAGTGAAGTTCTGTCGTGCTTTGTCAGCTCAGCACTTATAAGTGATGTTAAATCACTCTGATTAAGCACAGGTGTGTTTTAATGGGAACTTACAAACATCTTAGAAAAGAGTTGGTTACTCATTTTGTTCTGTGGGGGGTGGGCCAGCAGATAAAATTTAAGGGCTAAGTGTCCTGGACAGTTCCTGGCTGCTGTGAGAAAATAAACAACAAAGCTACGTTTGAAGGTCACTTGCAAAGATGAAGATATGAAGATGAAGAGGAAGGCACAGCAAATACAGACAGTGGGAGCTGGTGTTTTTCAGCCATTTTCCACATAGCGTATTCCACAAATTCAGTCAAACTCGAAGTGTGTTATACTGTAGTAGAGCAGAAAGGGACCTCAAACATAATTTTGTAGCTTGTTTATCATGCAGCCTGACCACTGTGCCTGTGCCATTCCTGGCAGGTTTTCTAACTGGTTCTGAAAAACACCCTGTCACAGGTAATCTCTCCCAGATCTAGAGTCTTGTCCATGAGAAGCCTCCTATGTCCAGCCTCTTTACTGCGGTCTGAGCCCCTTGTTGTCCTCCCTGCCTTGCAGAGGAGATGATTTCCTTCTTCCTTGGAGCATTATTTTACATATTTGAAGATCATTATCATATTCTCAGACTTTTGAGTGCCAAACCACTTAATCATGTATGTTTTGTCTTCTAGACTGACTGTCCTTCCTGCTGCTTTCTCTTCCGGTTGACAATGTTCTCCTTGAAGTACAGGACCAATATCTTTAATGCTGTATTCTAGCTACCACTCTGTATGTCAGATGGTTTACTTCTTGTGTCCACAGGTTATAATCCTATTTTTATATCATAATGACAGGATTTGTCTTTTTATAAGACATCATGATTTCCAGGGACTCATGTTCAGTGCACTGTAGCACAAATATTTTTGGGCAGAAGCATTGTCCCCCTTTGGGTGTTTGATTTTCACTGTAAGAGGAAGTTAATCTCCTGTCTTCTTTAGGGCCTGGCTTCCTTCACAGAGATTTATTTCCATGAATATTCTGCCCATGGTCTAGAAAACAGCATCTCCTCTTCAATGGCAAATGTTCAGTCATCAGAATTTGTCTGGGTCTTCACGTAAGAGTTTGAGATACTTCAGGAAAACACCATTGTTTTTTTATAATTCTGCTGTGCCTATATTTGGGGTTTTCCAAAAACTGTGCTACAGGAATATGTGCATCTTTAGTGAACATTGCATTAGTCAAACGAGAGAACCATTTGCTTGGCTGAAGTTATGCTGTGTGGGGATACAGGCCACTGCCACAGCACAGACTGTGTGCCGTTGGTAGTTTTATAAATGATCAGATATTTGTTATACTGTTTGAATTAAATGAGAAGGCAGAGGGAAAAGAAAGCATTTTTTTGTGTGATCTGGGCTCTGGGAAATGGTGTCATACAATAGATAAAACAATGAAGAAAGATTACATACTACAGGTTTCTTCCAAGCTGTTTTGGACTGTTTTGTTGGGCTATAGTAATTCATTCCTAAACTGAGATTTAAAAGGATAAGTCTTAGTCACCTGTTGTTTGCTTTTGTCAGCACTCCAAAGCAGCCAAAGAGTACTTCATATAGCTCTGTACTGCTTTGTGTGGCAGCATTATCCGAGTAGTGTTGGTTCCCCTACTTATAGGTATTTTCATGGTATTTATCTCAGTTTTCTGACATACATAACTAAGTCAAATTGGATGTTAAGTTGTATAGGGTCCTCTACCACCAGTGGAGAAAAAATATATATAAACCCACCGAGAGAACTGTCATCCTGTCTACACTGTCACCTACTTAGGATGTGATGAATCTTCCTTTAGAGGTGCCCGCTCCCGTTGACTACAGAAACAACATCAACAGGATGCAGTTTAGGTACATAAAGTTAGGTAATATAACTCACCCTTTGCACAGTAATTCTGTCACATGTAGCAGAACCCCAGCAAACTGTCAACAAGAATCTTTCCCTTTGCTTCCTATAGAGGTGATATGAAGATAGTAGTTGGCTGTTTCAGCCACTGAAAAGCTAAAAACTGGATGTTGGGAACATATCTTCTTTCTCCTATAGACATGGACTTCTGCGATCCTTTGAATCTCATTTGCTTCTTCTGCATAACAGCTTACACTTAACATTTCAGACTGCCTTATTAAAGCCTTAGGGCCATTTCTGAACAGCATTTTGAAATAAGCAACCTTACTCTGAAACTTCAGTGTAGTAAGCAACCATTGCAAGTATTTTAAAGTTAAATGCGTATCAACTTGCACTAGGTTTTGCTTAGGTGAAAATTGCCAATATGGCCCTATGATGTTTTCTCACTCAAGCAGAAAAGTGGAAGGAACTTACCCCTTATGAAGTCTGCCTGGGTTCTCTACCATGGCACTGACTGCATGATCTAAACTGAGTGTGACCTTGTAGTCTGCAAAGCTGAATGGCACAGTTATATAAACACAAGGGAAAACAGGCTAGACCACATAGCACAGAAGAAGTTCCTTATAAACAACTTCTTAAATGACACAGACCAATGAGCTTGTGCTTTGGCAAACAGTTATAATCAACAGCTTTTTAGAAAAGCACAATACAAGCAAAGGTTTTTTTCCAAGCTGTGTGTCCATTTCTGTGTTCTGTTAAACAGTCTGAAGAATTTTATAAGAAGTGTGGCATTTCCAAACAAGAGTGACTATTGTGTGAAAAAAATAAATAGAAAATTGTAATTAGTGACTTAATATCTGTGGTTATAACCAGACATGAACAACTATTGCTATCAGTAATTAATTTATGCCTTCTTTTGGAAAAAAAAAAAAAGAAATGAAAACCCAAAAAGCCTTCCCTCACTTATGTTCTCCTAGTCAAAGAAATAATGTTTGTATGTATTTATGTATGTATATGTATTTAGAAGTACAGTTAAAGCAGCTGGATGTGGCCTTCCTCAGACAGAAAAAAAAACAAAACACAGAAATACAAGGGTGGGTGGTTTTTTTTTTGGTAATGAGGGATTGTGCATGAGAGAAGAGAAACGAATAACTTGTATGCCTTGTTACGGGCAATGGTTGTTTTCACCCCAACAAAGAGTGTTGGACCTCAGAGGCTCAGCAGTTACCAAACTCCACATGTAAGAAGGGTGGCCCCTTGTTTGTTGGTTAATACTACTTATTCTTGGGTGTTTTGAGAAAGGATGGAGTGAGTTTTCAGCTCAACCACTTAGGAAAAAAGCAGCAGAATCCCACTGACTTACTAAGCTTTCCACTTCTAGCTTCCATTTATCAATGAAATGTGTAAACAGGTGTCTGTCAAAGCAATGATTTATTTTTTGCTTACAAAAGTCCCAACAATATTGTGTCAGTGGTAGCTTACTTGTGTCAGACAGCCATACATCAAGAAAAGAATTCTACATGATTTAAGACCTCCATCTGAATTTGGATTTTAAAAAAAGGTTCTCAGCAGTAGAGAGATTCTGTGGTTACTGATACAGTTTGCTGCAGGTGATCTCAAGAGGTTGATAGGTGTTGCTCAGAGGAATAAACTGATCAATTCAATATATTATTATGCAAAAAAAAAAAGCCTGTTTCATAAATTTTAAAAGACGGGATTCCCCTACTGCCTACTGCGCTCAAGAAACAGGTTCTCAGCAAGTGCAGTTCACCATTGCTCTTTCATCTGGCAGTCAGAGCACAGCTTGAGAAGACAGCAGATACAACGTCCATCTTCTATTATGGTATATCTTGAAATCACAAGCAATCAGAAAATAATTTCAGAAGAGACTTGCCCATATCTTGTCCTTCTCACTCCTTCATTTTCTATTGAGGCTTACCTGGTGCTTCTTCAGGAGTTAGCTCTGCTGCTGCTGTTCACTGATAAGCACGTTTGCATCACTCCCATGCAGCCTACACACAGAAAGGCCAAATGGCAACAGGATTCAACCTAAGTGGGACTAAGGTGTGGGGGAGAGAGGAAGAAGAGGCAGGTTAGTGCCTGCCCTGTTCCAGCACAGACCCTCTCTTTCAGCTCAGTCTCCACTAGTCCCCTGCTTGTAACCATGGAGAGGGCAGGAGCCCAGATCTTGCACAGGAGGAAAGAGGCAGAGCCTGGCTTTGCAGCCAAGGAAGCACCTTGAAGGGAGGTTCTTCTGCTGCGCCTCACTCCTGTTGCTCATCTAAAGATAATTTGAGTGCTGTATGGTTCCCTTGCTTCTGCAGGCTTGGTTATTATATGCACATGGACCACTTTTCCACATCTTCCTTTGTGTGTCAGTGTCCCATCCACATGTGAGGATGCCGTGCAGCCTCCCCTTGTCTTTCAGATGAGGAGTGTTGTGTACCCCTTTCTGTACCAGGGGTCCCTGTAACACCTTTTCCTGGGACAATTTTCAAGGGCCCTTTGCACCCATCTTTCCTATTGAAGGCAGTCTGTTGGTCTCCCATTTCAGCCATTTTACTTCTTTTGTGTAGTCATCCTCATTTTCCCAGGTCTTGTCCTGCTCCTTCATGCTTTTATGTGCTTTCTCAATCCTCCAATGCCTACACCAATGCCATCGCTGTACCTGTGGCCCTGACATTTCTTACTCACTTATTACTTCTCTTTCTATCCAGCTGGGTCACAGCCACTGAACAGCTGAGGTTGGAAGGGATCTCTGAAGGTCACCTGGTCCAAGCTCCCTGCTCAAACAGAGCCAATTAGAACCAGCTGGGGCATTAATAAGTTGAGATAAGAAGCCATACTGTATTGGAACATGCTAGTCAGTGCTGATGACCATTATTTGATCTATAAACAATTGCAAATGTTTGAACTAGTGGTTTATCTGAACAGACACAAAGGTCTCCATTTGCTCTTCTAACTTCTTTCATACCCATCCAAATTTCCCCCAGCTAAAAGAGGCTGTCTTCTGTCATCTACTTTTCAGGGAACAGTCAAGCTGTGACACTCAGAAGCTAGTATACTACATCTGGATAGACATAAGACAGCAAACAAGACAAAAATAGGAACATTTAAAAGCCCCAATTTTTTTGACAATGATAGTCTTGGAGGGGTACTGGTAATAAATGAAGAGGAAATATTTTCAGACAGCAACATGGCTTCTACACCCAGAACGGTGCTGTGTTTTGCAACTGTAACAGACTGCATTTGGGGAAATTTCTGTAACTATAGAAAAGCAGTAATTTAAAGTCTTTGAAAACAAAAATAATTCTTATCACATAATATAGCAACACATATCTTGAATAACCAGTGAAAATGAGGTAAGAAATGCTATTCCTGCCTATTTTTTATTATTGCTGGGTGTTATCACATGGTAAGTACAGTTGTAGTTTGGAATTTTGGGCTGGAAAAACCTGAAAAAGGAAAGACACAGTGAAAAGCCCCCAGAATCTGAAATAACATTGTGACCCCCAAACAAGCCACAGTACTTAGTCTTTCTAGGTAAAATTGGGAAACATAACATGGACCCAGTTGGCAGAAAGAGCTGTAACTTTTACAAGGCTTTAAACACTTAAATATTAATAGAAAAGCCTGACGTAGTCTTCCACATTTACACTGATTGTGAAAAATCTTGGCCTAAATATTGTCCTAATACCATAGGACCCTTCCTAAGATTGCTGTTTCCATAGAGTAAGGTTGAATAATCACATCTTCATTGCTCATGGCTGTCCACACAAGCTGCAGACTGACCACACTGTAAAGGCAGGAGCACAGGGTCCAGCTCTAAAGCCCTTGCAAAAGGGGACATGAAGAAGTGTACTGCAGAGAGCTGCTTCATGAGCACCTTGGGCCCAGATAATTTGTTAGTGTGGATAGTGAGTAGGGGTCTCCAGGCTTTAGCCAAAGTACCCCCACAGTGCTTCACTGATCCATGCAGATGGACTAGTTTGAGTCAGTAACCGCAGGATGCCAGAGCCTCCCGCCTCTCTTCTTTTTTAACTTATCAGTATGTTATAGCCTGGCTCATATATGTCTGTATAATCCATGTTTCTTTTTTCTTAAGTATTTTACCCCTATTACTTTAGGCAATATAGCTGGCTGCAAAAAGAGCATCTCTGCCAACGATGCCTTCTAGTGTAACAAACAGAGCAAACATGAAACTCACAAAAATAACAAGAAGCCACAAAATATTAATATATATTATGAAAACAGGTGGTTGTTGGTGTGCTGGGAGGGGCAGTATTGTTTACTGGATAAGCAACCATAATTGTGGGGGCTGTTTCTCATTTTTCTAATCCTTCCTTAACATCCTTGGTCTGTTGCCTACCAACTAATCTACTTTACACATAAACTATTAATCAGCAGTTCTAGCATTCATTATGCAGTTAATAATCTTTATCTAGGCATTATTTTCATTTAGAAAACAGTTTCCATTAGAAACACATACTTAGCAGAATCACAAAAATGACTTTGCAATCTTTCAAATAGGCATCAGGGCATGGTATGATAATTTCCTTGCATGGTAATAGTGTCAGAAGCTCAGTTTGTGAAGAAAGCATTCTCCATTTTGGAAATTTAGTTTCCTAAGTGATTATTAAAGAAACAAATGTAGTAAAGGGACAAAAATAATTTCACAGACTAAATTTTTTTAGCAACATTTTGTATCACTCCATTCTATTCCCTGCTCCCTCTCTAACTGCCAAGGATTTTTCTTTCTTGGCTTACAAAGACGGGAGGTTGAAAATGCCAGGGTAGAATTTCTCTTCTTCTCCACAAAAATTTACAACAGAGCTAATGGCATGCTTTCAACCCACCCTATCCTGTCAAGTCAGGCTCTTCATTTAACCAGCGTCAGTCTGAAAAAGTTTAGATAACAGGTACCTGAACATTAAATTCTTTTAGAAAAGTTACCACATGGAAAAAGTAGCGTCAGTGTTATTTATGTCAGTTAGAATGTGGGATAATGAATTGTTAGCATCTTCTGTTTTGATTCCATGATTAAGCTGCCTCTCAGTTCCCTCAGATGAGAACCTCGGTGGAGCTAGCAAGAAACCAGAGAAGTTGTAGCAAGGCACTCAACTCATGTGCTTGAGCACATCCATAGCTAAGCAGCAAATGTTAGGTACACAAATACAGGCTGAGGGGTCTGGATTTACTTGAAGAATTAGAATTATTCTAGGTTTATCTAGGAATCTCAAGATTATTGCAAAAGAATATTTCAATCCCGTTTTACACAAGACTTGGTCCATTGCATCAAGGGTTGATCAGCTGTTTGATCGAATGGAATAATAATTTAAGATGTGGCAGTTTACATTGCTTAAAATTCCTTGTGATATTGCGTAAATCACCTGCCTTGGTAGATGAACTATAGGCTTGGCCTCTCTTTCAGCCTGAAAAACTGCACTTGAACTCCAAACTGAGATAACATTTTGTTTCTCAACACAATCCCTTTGTGAAAGGGATTGTCTTTGCAGCAATATTATGCCATCCTACACCTCCACAACATGCTGTATGCAGTTCTTATTTCCCTATATCAGAAAAAGAATATAATACAACAACAAAAGATGTCTGGAGGAAGACACAAATGATCAAAGCTTTTTCACAACTATCACAGAAAAGAACAAATTATATCAAAACTCTTCAGATTAGAATGAACTGAAAGGTGATATACTACAGGTCTACAAAATTGCTGTTGACACAGAAAAGGAAGTAATCACTCCCTATTTGCTTATCTGTTGTGATATGAGGAGGAGACATCAAATAAAAGATGTGCCAATTTCAAAACAAAGGGGGAGAATTTGTATGCTGTGAAAGCTCTTGCTATAGGATGTAGTGGATGTTAAGACATCATGCATGCTTACTTAGCCACTGGAAAAAAAATACAGAAAGAAAGTTCTGTGAGGTCTAATAAATATAGACACAGTTTCATCATGAGCTTGTCCCAATCTCTCCCCACCAGTCTAAAAGACCTCCAGTCCAGTACAATCATAGGGGATGGAAGAATAGGAACTGGAAACAGAGTACTGGTGTTGGCAGTGGGTTTTTTAGATAATGCAGCTATTAGAGTTTGTCATCCAGTATCTCTGATATGCTGTTAGTGGTGCAGTATGACGGGAAACTGCATGTGCAGAGATCTTAATAAGCATCCAGTTCTAATTTGTTAATGATTACTTTAAACTTCTAACAAAAATGGCTTGCTATCAGCATGCTAGCAACATTAAGGACAGATAAGATGGCTAACCACCTCACTGTCAGTGTAAAAATGACAAAACACAAAACAAATGTGAAGCACAGTGGTTTGAACACTTCCATTCCAGTTGCTGAACTGACACTGCTGAATCCAACTTTCCTGGCATCATATTAGGGAGACAGAAATTAAACAGAGCAGCAGAGAAGCAATGACTACTCTTGCTCTCACTAGAAAACAGGCCACGGCTGTCATTTGTTGCACGTGTAACTTCATCTCATGGTGTGCCCTGATCACATGCAGTTATATTAGTGGTGAGTGGAGGAGCAACACAAATGACATCTCTTCTGCCCTTTCTGAAAGCTCAAGTCTTCCTTTTTCTGCAGTATCTGCTGTAAGAATAACTGTTTTAGTCAGATGCCACTGTCCTCCATCCTCTCACACCAGAGGCAGCGCCCTTTCCTCTTCAGGTTATTCCCTAGGCTTATTTCAGAGTAGGTTCCTGCAACTTCAACAAGTAGCACAACTCTAAGCATGCTACAAGCCCTGTTCTATCAGGATTTATTCATTAATTCCACTTATTCAATTTAAAAAAAAACCCTCCTGCTCCTACCTGTCAGTCATTCAGAACAGGAATCTCCATGGAGTTCATGGTAATGACTTAGGTCAAACTTACATTGGGAGCAAATTGCTACCTTTCTTCTTGTGGTGTGCTTTTAAGGCACTCTTTGAACTGTACAGCTATCTGTTTCGTCCCCACTCTCATAACCATTCCCAGGAGACAAACCAAGATTTCTGTACTTGATTTCTCATCTTAATTGCACTCCTCCCTATATTTGTACCAAATATGAGCTAGAACATGCAGGTGTTTATCAGAGCACTGGTTTTGAATTTTCTAAGATGACTTGGAGACGAACAAAAAAACATGTAATTAATAAATTAAATGTTGGTCTGTTGTACATAAAATAAACAAGGGAAAGACATAAGCCCTGGGGACTAGGGGCTGACAATGAAGAAATACTATCTCACCTTTGGCAGAACCCTACATCAAAAGGCTTCCTTAAAGTGAAGCAAAGTCTTTACGGGTGCATAAAAGTGAGTGTTTTCAGAGCACTGACATGTGTATGCATGAAGAAGGTAGGCAGATTTAGGCTAATGCATACATAGGACAGAATGCAACCATCCAAATGCAGGTATGCCCAATGGGGCAGTGGGGCTAACACCACTCACTAATTAATCAGGTAATTTAAAAAGCAGTGTAGTCTTAATGCCCTAGGTTTGTAGCTCTCAGCCTACAGGAATAATGAAGCACCTCTTCAGTTACCAGCTGCCTGCTATACACTTCCATCCCTCCTCCCACATTTGTTTCTAAACTTCTCTGAATGGTCAAACATTCCAAATAAAGCTCTTACAAGGAATGTGTTTGCCTGCTGATGCAGACATTTCCTGTAAAATTTGCTTCCCTCAAACCTCTGTGTTTTCTTAGGAGTAGTTGTTTCATTGCTACCATAAGCTGACTTATTGCTCTAATTAGGGAAAGTGGCCAACAGTATGATTTGATATATAAATGAATTTGTCATCACCAAAGGCTTCCAGATAGCAGTGATTTCACCTCCCCTACATAGAACTTGCTGTCACTAGTCTCGCAACAGTATAGTAGAAGGATTTTAAAGTTTCCATTTCTCTCTAGAGTAATACAAGCTGCCACTGACTGTATCAATACCAGAGTTTATGAAACAGTAACAAAACAGATGACAGAAAAGAATTTAGCAATGTTTCATGTTTTCCTTCCTGAATGCCAGATTTCTTACCTCTGTTGTGTTTCCACTCTCAGTGGCCTCAGCTTCCACTGAGTGCTTAGTTTTTTGGGAGACTTTACCAGGGAGCAGCAAGAACAGGGCTGCACCACAAGGGTAGACAAGCTAGGAGCTGAGGGTGACCACAGCACAGACAGTGACCTTCCCAAACAAGCCACAGCCCCACAGTACCCAAACAGGATCCTGTTGGTGGTGGCAGCTTCAAATGACAGTCTCTGGCAAGCCAAAGTAACAATTTAGGTCCAAAGACCAGCCAAAGACACCAGAAAAGAACACTGGAGACAGAACCAGAAACAAGACTACTACACAGGTCTAGTGTTGATCCACAAGCTAGAAAGAGGGTTAAAGAGAAAGCTACCTACTACACAGGCCCACTGTCTGTCCAGGAAAACTAGTCAACCCAGGGTTGAACTTAAATGGGGCTCCTGAGCTCATGGGCAGAAGGTGTGGTGGGGGTCCCAAGTGAGGCTGGTCAGGTCAACTAAAGGCAATTTGTGCCGTGAGGCCCTGACAGACACTAGGGAAGCACACGCAGCAGGAAAGAGCTAAGCCAATATTTTTGATTTGACAGCGTCTGATTTGCACAGGAAATCAGAGGGAGATTTCTTATTGTTACTGAAATTTCTGCCTGTCTTGCAATATTCATATGCTCAAACTTCTTAAACTTAAGAAGAAGTTAAGTTCTGTCCTAATGAGGTCAATAAAATTCCCATTGATTTCGGTGGGATGAAGGCTTTACCTTGCTGTTTTGTTTCCTGAGCTGCTATTTTGAAGTCCAACATGGTAATAAAAATAATTAGAGGAAGTGCCACACACTCTCTTTTTCCAAGCCTTTTCTGGAAATCACATAGATCCCTCCTATATCAGTGCATTTTATACTCCCTGCTTTGACCTTTCTGTCAGGCTAATGGCTTTCTGATTAAGAGTCAGATAAGCCTGCTCCAAAGCGCATCAATATCATTCCCTTTCGGCCAGAGGTCTGGGTCAGCGACGTGAGCATAAAGTATGCCTTTCCTCCTGACCTGCTGATGGAAAGATGTTGTGCTACCGTAGTGTTGTCTCACAAGTGGAATTTGTTGCCTGGTGTGCAATAAGCCGATATACACCCAGAGCTGAGATATTGTTTATTGCACGTCTGCGCAGAGATGGGTGCTAGGTGGTAATTCCAAAAAGCTAGCACACCCGGTTTCAGTCACATTGTGTATTTATACAGTTCAGAATGTTATTTCTGTCTACTCTGCCATATCCTTCTAATTATAATTGATTAGTTTTTATCTCTTCTTAACTGCAGTTGGTTAGTTCTTTTCTTGCTTCGATTTAAAAACACAGTGTTCCTTAAATTCAATATGCATGCTTGGTGAGTGAGGGTCTTAATTCAGGGAGGGTTGTCCAGATGCTTGGAGGTGTGATTTTTAGTATTATAATTACATTCAAATGAGGATAGGTTACTTTTGGATGGTGCTAATCACTAACTTGGCTGACTACTCCAAACATAACTGATTTTAGTACCCATTTAGTTTATGTATTTTCCAGGGTGTTCCATCTTCAAAGGTAAATTTAACAAACTTTCAGTGATGAAAAAGTTTTTCTCAACTGTTCCAAGGATAGTCATCCTAATCTACACAGAGAGTACATATTTGTTACGTTATCTGTAACTTGCAACAGCAGAGCTTGCTGGTCTGAGTTAAAGACAGCTCAGCAAAGGAACAAGGAGTAGAGTCGTTCCTGTGATAATTCTTTATCCCCGTATTGTTTTACCATCTTTACCACGAACTTTTACTAGCAATACTTTCACCCCATCTGTTTCTGAAAATGGATGAATGCTATTAGCGTCTTCTTGTCATAGACCTGGGGATTTATAGTTGGGTTTTTTTTGCCTGAGAAGAATAAATAAACTGGGACAGTGTGACTAGTGTGCCAAGAATTTAAACACATGAAATGCATAAGTTAGTGATCTCAATGTTTTTCTTCTCTAAGGGTCATCATTGTACAGTGTTCAGAAAGTGGCTGCTCTTAAGATTTTCTTCCGCTCTGCTCTCAGTGTCCCTTGTACTCAGGCAGTCAGAAGAACGAGGCCATCTGTCTCATAGCTAGGAACTATGGAACTGATCCAATGAGTGGGGTTTATGTTTCTTCCTAAATTTAGCAGTGAATGCATAGGTGCACTAGGTGTCTAGTCTGTATACTTAGAGCTCTGGAGGGAGCTCTTCAGCTGACTATCCAGTACAGATGGGTTTCAGTTGCTTAATCATGTATGCGTAGTGACCTTTTGATGCCGCGGGATATTTCACCTGGCAACCATTTGCTGCCCTTGAAGGACAAAGATTTTCTGTAGGTCTTGAGCCCAGCCTCCCCTGGTTCTGTCCCAAGTATCCCAGAGCATCTCAAACAGCTTTAGACACATTTCTTCAGGACAGAGAATGCCTCTGTTGTTTATTTTTCTTAGGATAAGGTGAATTTCTCTCTTGGCTTCATTGGCTACATTGACTAGGTCTCCATTGCTTCCTTTTCAAGATGGCCCTGTCTCACAGTAGACACCTAAATTCTGGTGACTTTCTGTCTGAAACCTATTCCTTGGGCCCCTGCATAAGAGCTCCTGAATCTTCAGTATTACAGTTAGTATTTCTCAACATGCCCTGGTTTAAGGACTACTTATTTGGGTCAGTTTGTCCCTCTAATCACAGTATATAGTGGTGCTGGTGTTCTCCCATGCGGACCTAAAAGGGATTTAAGATGTGAAGGAACTTGCACTGACAAAACACAGTAGAGCTTGATTTCATATTTCATGACTTTTCATTTAGAATAAATTTACTAATCCAGGAAGTTTTGTGCAAACATTTGGCCACTAGCTCAATAGTAGCCTTTGGAAGACCTGCTGTGCCACTGAAGAAAATATTTTTTTCTAATTTCTTTCTGATTTCTTTCTAATTCAATCATTACCTTTGCTTATAAATGCTAAAACCTCACTGAGCCTTAATTTAGTAGAAGAAGACCTTTCTATTACAATACCATATTATGATATTATATCTAGTATAATATTATTCATATTGTGTACAGCATTTTGCAGTGTCTTCACAGTAACAGCCTTGTGTTAATAGACATTATTACTCATTCAAAGTTGTGTAACTCTGTCAGTGTGTTGCTCTGTATGGTTTATTTGTGCTAATTTGTGAAGTGCTGAGAATTATTGGTAGGTGGACAATTTTTGTAGGTGTCAGATGGTGTTCAGCTGAGACTCTTGAGGAGTTAGTGATTTTGGGTACAACAAAGGAAAGACTCCTCTCCTGCTTTCCACTGAGAAGACATGCGACTGCTCCCTGACCATGAAAAGGAGACAGAATTGCACTAAAAATCTCTTTCTCAGAATAACTAATGGCTCTGTTAATGAACAGCAAGCTAGATTTATGTTTATATACAGATCAACAGAGCTTTGTAGTCTTGCAGAGAGACCTCAGCCTTTAGGTTTTATCTTTGTTTCATTTTTCCCTTCCAAAGAAGAGAGGACACACAGGCAGCAAGACTCCATTGTATATGTATTTATATATGTGAATTAAGTTTTTTTAAAAAGATATATGCTACTGCACTTTATTGTTTGGGAAATGACAGATGATATTAACATCAAAGATCTCACAGCAATGCACATACCCAGGGGACAGAATCTAAGATTCAGTGTGTAACGTTAATTTAATTGTTTCCTGACTTGTGCTTGGCTGATGCTAACCCATTTGCTTTCTCATGAAGTTAGCATTTATAGAGAGCATGTACAAACATAGACTATATTTCATTCAATTTTTATTTTATTTATTTTGTATTCTAGGGCATCTGTTTCTACTGAAATCCTTTTGGCATAATTGATTAATGTTAAAAAAAACTTGTTTTTCTTTATCCAGTAGAGAAATTTAATCTTTGCTTGTACTCTCCAGACTTACTAAACTAAAGCAAATAAAGGCATTTTAATGGTGTTTGGAAGTTGATTGTTTGCATGTATTTGGGGAAGGCAGCAGTGGAACCGTTTGCAGATATCAGCATCTATGGTGATTTTAGCAAGACAGTCTTTTGGTAACAGTCTTTTAAAACTAAAATAGACTTGACTTTCAAGACAAGACAGACACTGTTAGTTGCTTTTGGTGTTGTATGACACCTGGAATGTTTTGTATGTTTTTTACCAGTTTACATCCTATTTCTTCCTAGTCAGCAATGAGCCTGTCAGAACCACACCTGCTGTTTTAATGCTGCAATAGCTATTGGAACAGTTATCACATGCCCTCTGCTCACTTCTCCAGCTCCAGGAGGGAATTTCCAGTAGAAATGAAGGACCAAGTTTACTTTTCTACCCTTTTTGTCTGCTTTTTACACTTCCTTTTTGACACAGAACTAATTCTGCTTGAGCTTTGAGCCAACTGTCTGACAGAGGATATTAGACCCTCTTATAGTTTTATGAGTAAAAGGTTTCTAGCTGTTTTCCTGTGCAATTCGTGATAGCAGCCGGAGTAGAAGGAGATACATGCCTAGCGTCCAAACAAGGCCTGTAATGTACTTCTAAAAGATCTGGAATAACCCCCTGACTTCACTGGAGTTCAGCCTCCTCAGAAAAACAGCTTTTTGGTGGCCAAATTCTCCCTTTGGAGGTACAGGTAGTTTCTTCTTAGCTTCTTAGTGAAATCACTTGCAAGCTCATGACAACTACTTCTAACGCTAATATTTTTATTAGAAATTTTGGACAGCAATTGTGAGGGAATACTATCAAAAGCTGTGATTCAGATGGTAAGGGTCAGTTCTTGCATGTGGCTGAGAGGGAAAAACAAGACATAAGCAAAAGTTTCCTTTTGGATAGTAGCATGCATGAGTTCCTCCCTACCACTCAGCCTCTCCTACCTTTTAAACTGATGTTCTTTCTTAACTTCACACATAAGCATGTGCTTTGCTAAGTTGAGCAATGCATTTAAATTCTTGGTGGCACTGCAACCTAAAAGAGCAACTTAGCTTCTACACACATTAAAAAAAAATGTTTGATTTATTTCAAAGCAGAAATGGTTAACTGGAAAAACACAGCCCAGCACCACAGGCTCTCTATGTGCAAGTGCTTTAATGACCCCCAACTTTCAAAAATTTGTCAGACATAAAAGCAGTACTAATCCGATTAGTAACTGTGATTGAGTAAATCTACTGTAAAAATGGACCGTGCCCTGTTTTGAACATGATACCATGCTGGTCATTTGAGAACTGCCACTGTGAAACATAAAAGTCTCTTTGATGGAATATTTATTTCATGAGTTAAAAAAAGAGAAATAATATAGTATTGTTTGTTTTCAAAATCACTTGTAAAATTTTATTAGCCAAGGAACCAATATTCAAAACAGCCAAGAAAAGACTTGTGCTGTGCAGTAAGAGAGAGATGAAAGCTCATCGGAGGGGAAATCAAGTGGTTAAGTCCAAAAATTACTCGCTCTACTTCTTTTAGCTGGAGCATCCCGTAGGAATAAAAGGAAGACAAGTATTTTGGAAAACCACATTTGCTAAGTTGAAAAAGTCAGCACTCTGTTGTGTGGCCTTGGAAACTCTCATTGAGCTTTCTCTCTGCTCTCCAGAATACTTCTGCATGTCCCTTTGGCAGTCACAGCTACAGATTTTAAAGCAGAGAAGCATCTTCATTCCTTGGGGCTCACATGCACTTCAATTAGTCTTATTACGAAATGCCAAAAAATCTCTGGCAGCTAAAATAAAGTCCAGGGAAATGTCCACAACACTGATGAATGAGTTCCTTGAAAAGAAGTAGGGGTGGGCAGGAGCCACGACATTTGGATCTCAATCCACGTTTGGAAAACTTGAGGACTGTGTTTTGGCTAGGTCTACTATATATATATATATATATATATATATATAAGGAGATCAGCAGCGGCATTTGTATCCAGATTTCATTAACTATTTATTTTAAGTGCACACACATGTGTGCACACGCACAGTTTACAATTGTTATCCAAAGTTCAAATAGAACAATAAATAATATTACATATAAAACATCTAATTTTTCATTCGCCCACATGTAGTGGTATTTCCTTTCTGGTCAGAGTGTCTAAGAGGTTGTCTTGAGTCAGGAACGCTTGACCAGCCCCTCTTGCTCTAACATTAATGTTCTATTTACCTAATTAAGTATTAGCTCAAGCTGTTTACATGGTGAAACATGCCAGCTAGTGAGAGAGGAAAAAAAACACTTTCAAAAGACAGAAAGTGCATTTTTCAGACATGAGATGCAATTTATCACCTCAGCTGAAAAGGTTTTCATTTTCTAAAGAAAAATGAATTCAGGTTGTAATGAAGGGCTTTCATTTTGTTTGCCAAAGTGAAAAAAAAATCATTTTTAGAATACGTGGAAAGCTTCACTGGTCCTGCAACAAACCTCTCAATTAATGTTCAGTTTGTGCATGAAACCTTTTAGACCGTCTGTGGAAGAGGACGTCAGGACAACGTTCCTTCTCTTCCCTCTGCACCAGAGCATTCACAGTCGCAGGGGACTGGAGCCCAGACCTCTTTCTGCTTCCACAGTCCTAGCCCTGCACCATTCAGTGCCCAGGGAAGTTTCCGAACCACCGTGATGGGAGGCAGTAATTCCCACTGGGAAGCGAGGATGTGCCCCACTCCTTACATGGACCCCTGGGGGAGCCGTGGTGATGCCGAGGAACCTGTGCCAGGAGGGCAGCCTGGGGGACCCACGCATGGTGGGTGATCAAGGGACATCCGAGGGACAGCCACAGACCCCATTGTCCACAGCTGTGATGCTGTGCTCTCCCTTTGGGAAGCCAGCTTTAAATTGCATCCATGCCTGAAAGGTCTCGCCGTAAACAAGATTTCTCCTGGATCCAGACAGCTATTGAACATTGGACTTGATGATCCTTGAGGTCTTTTCCAACCTTAATGATTCTATGATTCTATGATTCTATGATTCTATGATTCTATGTGCAAGAGAAATCCCAGGTACAAAATCTTAACTTGTTGGAAAGGGGAGCAGGAGGAGCCCCGAGCACTGCCAGTGTTAAGTTGGGCTTTAAACTCACTGCAGAACAGCCCTCTGCAGCGACTTTAGCTGAGCTCTCTCTCTTAAATCTGCATTTCTTTGGCCAAAGTTCCTGAACTTATGACTTTAAAATGGTTGAAATAATATTTTTTGATGATTCACTTGTAATAAATAGAGATGATTTAAAATTTCTTCTCCATAGACTGAACTTTTCTCATTGAAAAGGAGAAAGAGAAATATATGTTTTCAACCATTTTAATCTGTAATTCAAGCTCTTTATGTTTGTACATCTGTACATGTGTTTGAGCATGTATAGATACATACATATCTTTTAAAGATCTTTTCAAAGAGCATGCCTACCATACCAATAAAGACTGATCTGTGAAAATTAAATAGGAAGCTAAAGGATATTTTGTCTAGGCCGGGGTAAACTTTCTAAAGGGTAAATGCCAATTGTCTTTGTTACAGACCCCCAATTCCAACGCCAACAAGCTGCATTTGTGGCGCACATTTTTTTCTAGTTTGAATCAAACTGAATTTTTGCCAACAGTTCAACAGGTGCAAACTCTAAACACAAACATAACTGTGTCATCAGAATGGTTCATTTTGATAATTTTCCTCATCAGATCCTGCTGTCATAGAGGCACTGTAGAGCTGCTCAGCTTATGAAGATGAAGTAAGGTAAAAAGTCATTTCCTGGGGCTGAAAGAATGGGTTGTAAAAAGGCAGATTAGTGCATGGAAGGGTTTGCATGCTGCCCCTTAAGACCACAGATCCAGTACAACTGCTTTCTTTTAAACATCATATGATCCACTCTGCATAAAGAAACAAAGGAAACAGTGACAATAGCACACACCTACTGATATTCTAAAATTAATCTTTGATCCTCAGATAGTTAATTTATGACACAAATTTTCTATCAAACTATTATACACATGCACAAGGACACAGAGTAATAAATATACAGTATTTGAGTGCATGGTAACTATAGAGGAGTCAAGTCTGGAAATCTGAAGGAGATTGCAAAATAGTCCCAGCAATTTCTGATATCCATGAAGCATGTCCTAAAAAAAAGGGGCACAAATCAGGCCTTTAAAAACACAATATAGATTTTATCACCAACATTTTACTTTCTGTTACAAACAACTTGGTCCACTATTCTTTCACACTTCCAGTATGTTCTATTCCAGCTTAATTCAAAATCAGACTATTTGCTAGAAAAAGCCCTGTTGGTATTGAAACACAGGAACTGTGTATTTTCATCCTTCTGAACTAGGAAATCCTAAATGCATGGTGTCCCAGGCTGCTTGTTAGGGATGTTGATACATGTAGAGTGAGCCGTGAAGAACTCTTTGTTTCACTTCCAAACAGTTTTATAAATAGAGTTCACTTACGATCTCATAAACTTCATTCTGTCCCGAGGCCTTTCTGCATAGCTTCATTTACACGCACACAAATTGAGCATTTAAGAGGTTTACTTTAGTTTGATAATGATCTAATAGGACTGATTATAAAATAAAATTTTGAAAAAATCAGGTATTTAGTACAAATATTCTTTCACATAAACAACACCACCTCATTTCACTGCAGTCTCATTTCAGGGTGAGGCATCAAGTTCATAACATAATTCTAGGGCAAAGTGACTTGCTCTTGTAACATATTATTTTGCTGCTTATATTCTAAAAAATGCAGAGCACCAAATCTTGGGTTTTTTGGGGAAAATCCTTCTCAACAGAGGCCATAGCTGTAAACCAGATGAGATTCTGCACATCAGTATGCACACGTGCATCTGTGTGCAGTGGCGGTGGGGGAGCAGAGGCAGAAGGACAGTATTAGTAGTGGGGACTTACACCATCCTGGTCATTTAAAACCCACATTCAGCATGTCAATGGTTATTATTTAGGCTTCTTTGTTTTCAAGTTGTAATATATCTCAGGCAGCAATTCCTGATCCCTTGCCCACATTCTTTTCTTCTAAATTCCTTCCTAGGCTGCTGCCTTACAAAACATTATGCATCTTCCTAACCTTACACATGACGCAAATGCCATTCCCTCTGGCATGACCGTGGCTTCACGGCTGTGGGTTGGAGGGTGCCCTGTGCTGAGCAGTGGAGGGACTGGTTGTGACCACTGCCACTGCATTGCTCTTCCCAAGCAAGATGAGCTGGGTTGGGGAGAGAAAGTGGGAATTATGCCTGGAATGAGTAGATTGAGGACAATGCTGGTTGCTGCCTCACACCAGCATCTGAGGTTATTAATCAGTCAGCAAGGGTGAGGTAAGAGGAAAATGCCAAGCAGGGAGAAGTATGTCCCAGACACTTCATCTGCTCTCACTGCTAGTGCTGTTACCCAGAAAAGGGCTGTCATGGTGCTGGTAGCTTAAAGCGGCTTGAAGGAGTCCAAGGGAGCAGGGAAATTTACTGGGGAAGAGAAATAATGCTGCAAGGAAGAAAGGAGGAAGGACTTCTGGAAAATCTCTCTCCTGCCATATCTGACTTTATTGCTCCATTTCTCTAATACTTCTCTGCTAAATTTCTCTGTGATCAGTATCCCAAAGTTATTCTCCAGCAAACGAACAAAAGGAAAGTCTGGTCACCCACTAGTGTCACTGTGCACCCTCCGGAGACTGAGCAGGTGGTGGAACTGGACTATGCTCAATCCATAGCATGGTAGACTAGGAATGTAAGTGAGGCCAGGTATGTAGAGAGAGACAGTAACTTGATATTCCTCTTCATGTTATGAAGAAGAGAAAAAAATTAGGTCTCCAAATTATTTTTCATATCTGAAGAAGGGCTTACATGCCTGAAAGTTTGTTGCTTTATTTGCTAAATCTATCAACCAGACTAATAGTAAAACATTGACCTCTCTTTAAACTGTGACTCACTTATCGGACTGACAGTCCAATATCATCAACACCTGAAGTGCCAAAAAAGATAAATCCCATATTACATCCTCTCAAGTAAGAAAACCAAATGAACATGTGACTATTTTGCTCATCTCTCTGTAACTGGCAGCAGAGCAGACTTCAGTGGCTGATTTTCCTCTGGAGAGTTCATGAGACCAACTACATAGCTGAAATAACTGGAGATGACACAGACACAACAATTTTAGTTTTCATGCCAAATCCAGATCATTTGTAAAGCCCCAGCTAACTTTTTTACCAAGCTTTCTGCTCACAATTTATTTCAGGTATAACACTGTAGTTTTCTGGTGCTGCGAGGAACCCATGAAAGTATTACTGGTTTCGTCTGTGGATGGGAGGTTTTATGTATTTATAAGTAGAACAAATAGTTATTGCTAAGAATATGCAGTCAGAAAAAGTGAAAAAGAAGGGTAAAAATAACTTAAAAATCGTGTCTAGATTCAGTTGTTTTTTCTTCTGAAAAACTTTGCTTCTAGATAGGCATTTCCAGAAAAGGCTGCAATGGTTTACTGTTAAAAAATGCCCAGTTCTTTGTTAGCTTTTTACATTTGATGAGATTTACAATGTACTTACATGCAACATCAAAAACTGAGTCAGTCCCTAAATTCAGTTTATTCCCATGCTTGAAATGAATACCTTCTGTAGAAAGTTACATTTCACTGCTGCCAAATGAGCCAACCCACTAACACAGCAACAGGACTCCACTGCGGATAAATATGGGGTTGAGCCCCAACATTGTTTTCTGATAAATTTACAGATTAATCATTAGCTCTAAATATCACCAAGTATTATCTATCCTAAATATCTCCCAGTTTCTAATTTGCTGACATCCAAGTCAGTTGATCGTCAATTCAAGCACAGGAAGGTCTTTCTCACAGTACTCTTTCTGCAGAAGGAGAATGATGGAAGCAATATGGGAAGTTTTTACGCTTTGTTCTCTTTTCGGATAGTAACCACTTTTTTGTCATTGCATATTTCTGTGAGGACTGCATTACTACATGGAGTTCGGAAAAGGCATTTTAACAAGGGGGAATAAAACAACAAAGATGATAACTGTAAATCGACCAACGCTGAAGTTAAAGATGTCTCCTCAGTACTTTACACAGAGATTATAGATGTCAGAAGCATGTAAAATCAAGTATTTACTTTAGTTCTGATTCCACTCTGTAAATTCACCCCTGATAGTCAATTGGAGTCTCAGTTCATAAGCCAGCACTATCTTAAATTCTCTGCTGATCCAGCTGATTTGATTTTATGTATCTCCTTGGAGGCCAAATGGTGCCCTCAGTGTCCCCGACGTGTACCGTTTACTTACACTCCGAGCCAACACACAGCTGTACTGAGCCACATGGCCATACTGAAGCACCAAGTTTTCAGAGACCTGCAGACCGTTTGGTGTGGGCATCTCCTCATTCAGAGGTGCCTCAGCCTTTCGGGCGTTTATCAGTCAGTTTGCTGTTCAGCGCTGAGAGCTGATCCAGCCACGCCGGAGCTGCGAGCCCTGCAGCCACACACAGAATGTTACAGAGACCCATCTTACCCTTGCGTCTTGCTATGTTTGAATGAAGGTGACACTTCAGGGTTGGTTGTTTTTTTGTTTTTCCTCCTTCCCCGTTCCCCCGCCCTCCCCCAGCGCCTACCCCGCCGCTGCCCACGGCGCTCCTGCGGGCGCGGAGAGGGGCGCTGGGCGGCTTCCGCCGGCAGGTGGCGCTGCCCCCCCACGGAAGCAGCCGCCCCACCGGGCGCTGGCGCGGGGCTGCCCTGGGGAGGGGGCGGTGCGCGGCCGGTGGTGCCCCGCCAGACCGCCGCAGCCTTCCCGCCGGGGCCCTGGGCAGCGCCCCTCAGATCGCCCCGGTGCTACCAGCCTTTGTCTTCCCGCTGCCGTATGGACAGTTCCCGTGTGCGCATCACCTGAGCCCAGAGCTAGGTATTAGGCTGACATCGTTATCATTGTTATTGTTATTGTTATTGTTATTGTTATTGTTATTGTTATTGTTATTGTTATTGTTATTGTTATTGTTATTGTTATTAAACAACTCTGTTTTATGCTGTTCACATATCAGACCAAATCTAACAAAACTGATGCAACAAAGGTTTTTTTTTCTCTTAAGGAATGTATAGATATCACATACAAAACTACTCACTACACAGAAGTGAGAAAATACCAGCAGACTGTGTGTTGATTTTTTTACAGAAATAATGTCTAGTGTGGCAATATTTACATATTTCTGGAAATTGTTACCTGACACTTTAAAGCCAAAAAAAAAAAAAAAAAAAAAGACCAGAAATTCTAAAGTATTCCAATTTTCAGAATTAAGACATTCAGCGTTTTCTGAAAATTAAGCATATGGTGGTGTCTGAAAATGAGAACCCCAAATTACTGGTTACTATTGAAAAGCTAAGCCAAACCTCTTACTGCCACTGTATTCACTGATAAAAATAAAGTAGCTCATATTGCCATCTGAAATACTTTGGCCTTCAGAGCAGACAATTATGCTGTCTCTTGAGACCATAGCCAAGTCAACAGCATTTGTTCAAACCTTTGTTTTTTGCTGGCCAAGCCTCAAAAGACCTGCGTTTAGGTTCAAGTGTGAACAACCACCCAACTGGAGAATGACGTAAGAAGCGATGTTCAAACGTGGTTTCAGAGTTGAACATCTTCAGAGCTCAAGAAGGAAGAAGAAAGAAAGGTGATTTGGACATGGTTTTGATTCACCCCTTTGTACTTATGGGGCCCACAGAGATTTTTGGATCTGGATTCAAGTGTCTATGAAATGCAGGAGCTTTCAGATCCAGGTTCTTGGTTTGGTTTGGATCCACCTCTCTGCTTTGAACTGTTTGGGTGTTTACTTGAAGCTTGTCCAACCTGTCCGCATTCTTTTAAATTTGGAAAACTGAGATGGAAATATGACCAACTGTCTGGTTAGATTTTTTTTTTTTGGTGGTATTTGACAATTTCAATTCTCAACAAACTAGAAATGAAACTGGTGTGTTTCAAAACTTCTAGAACCCCATCTGACTATTAGAGTTGGGTGGTAACAAGGGCAAAGAGGTGCAGATGCAAGGGTGCCTGAATGGTTATGGGTGTCTCCTCCCTTCTTCTTTCATGCACTCAGAGTACAAACAGAGTGAAATATTCTTATATGAAAAATTATTTTATAAGGGGCAATGTTAAGACAGCGCATCTCCACAGATACTTCAGTAAGAAACAGGAGGGTCAATGTTAAGACAGCACATCACCATAGATGCTTCAGTAAGAAACAGACTTGACTTTATAATTTCCATTTTGAACAAGAAAGTTTGACAAGAGTTAATGAGACAGAAAATGGCTTTTGTTAGGTGTGCCTCTAGTTTTCTGTAGTTGTGGGTGCTTGAAATAAAAATCTACTGGCTTCAGAGAGATTTTTAACCTTCTTATATTTTGTATTTTTATTTCAGTTCTTACTCTATGTTAATTTTCCAACTGAGATAATGCTTATATTCAACAAAATGGGATTTTATAAGTAACTATTTATCTGGTATTATTTGAAGGTTTAATTAAAATTTAGTTATATTCATTGTATGTTATCATATTGTCCTTGTCATTTCACCCTCTACATACTCTGAGTTGTCCTAATTTATTACAAGGCTACTTGCATCCACAGCTCTATTTAAATGGGAATTCACTGTGTTCCCTTAAAATTACACTGAAGCAAATATTTGCACAACTGGGGCCTAAACTGTATGCGGGTTTTCCTTATGCAATTTATAAAACAAGTTACGGATAAAAAGTGAAAACTCAACATTTATGTTGTACTAAGAAAACTGTAGGTGCTGGGTGAGTGTACAGGACCGTGGGCGCATGCAGCAGGGGCAGTGACATGCACAGATGCTATTTATCGTCATGATGTTCAGTCAATAGTGGCATACTAAATTAATTTAAAAAAAGCCTCCCGGAATTAAATCTGTGTAGCAAATCTCCGCAAATAGCAAACTTCACTCTGATGTCAAAGAGCAGGTAGTTTAGCATCTTTCTTTTGGACTTACAGCGTAAGTGTTGAAAAACTTTCTGGGAACTTTTCTATGTTACCCATGCTACATACCTCTCACAAAGTGGTTGAATGATGACTACAATAAGTCAAAGATAGTAGCTAGAAATATAAGAAACAGGGTCACAGCTTATTTCTCTTCTAAAACAAAATTAATTGCTTGACGCTTCAGGGTGAAGAGCTTTACATTTGCAGAGTGGATTTGCTTGAGCTGACAGTCTTTGAAGAGTTTGACCTGTAACTTGTATGCTCCTGTTCCACTGCCAGCCCAACCCCATAACTCACCCCGAGAAAGAGTGACAGCCTCACCTATAAAATTATGTCCTCTCCTCACTGGTGAGCTCAGGATTAGTCTCCCTGAAAATGCTAACCAAGGTTTGAAGGTATCACATGGCTGCTCAGGACAGCAGTGGTGATGTTTGTGGAACCATTCACTGTCTCAGGGCTAATCTCCGGGATAATTTAGATTAACCTTACAGATCTCTGGAAACCCCATTCCCCATGATGGACTATCCCTATTATATCCAGTCTCAATCTTAAAGGTTTAACCCAAGCTGACATCACAACGTTATATCAAAAGCTTTAAACTGATTTATATCTAAATAACACTCCAACCTTCCTCAACTAAACTTTACCTTTTTACTTTAAAGTCTTTTCACGCCCTCACAAAAACATGGTATCTACTGTGAATAATGCTAACCAGAAAACACAGGGCATCTTGACATCTTCTTGTGTTTACTTTTCACAAGACGGATCACTGTGGTAAATAGGTGGGTTGTATCAAAGAACGTCCCCCCTTCACATTTGGGAAGAGTTTGAAATTGAGCAGCCCAGGGTGGGAAGGGAGCAGTATTCTTCACCTTAGCAAAGTTACCTCAAGGGCAGGCTCTGGATTCTGACATGAGAAGCCAAATTATTCTCTGTTAGTAAAAGCGTTTATAGCCATAATTGCAACTTTGACTGTGGAGTATGTGACCAAAGGCCTCTAGAATCATAGAGAAACATGAGCTAAATCATAGTTCCAGTCTGAAGCTGTGTCAAAGAAATAAATCATGCTGTATAGAATAATTAAAAAAAAATAGGGTGTCAAAAATTATGCAAACAGCTTGCTTTTAAATTTTTTTTCTCTTTTAAATAAGGTTTTTTGCTGCAGGGACAGAGCTGTTTATGTCTTAGGGATTTTTGTATAACAGCCAGAGTAATTCTTACTATCCACCTCCTGCCGAGGCGGCTGCCCCCAGTTGCACTGACCAGCCCTCAGGTCCCACCTCAACACAAAGCATGGCAGAAGGATGCTGCAGTGAAGAAGGCCAGCAAGATCTCTGCCTCTGCTGATCCTGCAGGGTTTGAGGTCAGAAACGTCTTCGTACCTATAGACTTATTTCTAATGGCTCACCTGACCTGACCTGCACTGCCCGAGCCTTCTCACTTGCCCCTGAGTATTCACCACCAACAGGCTCAGGACAAAGGAGCCTGGACAGAGACATCCAGTGCCTTTGTCTTATGTGTATGGAAAATGTCAGATTAAATAAAATACTTTGAGGTGGAGGAAGGTGACTGGGTGGGGTGTAATCACCTTTTTAGGCAGGTAAAAGAGGTCCCCTCCCCCTTTTCCTGTGTGTGTTCTACTGGACCATACTAGAGAAAAGGTGGAATCCCTCTGAAAACAAAAGCTTACCCATCTCCTTGGCACTGTTCAAACTGTTCCTGCTATCACTGTGTCATGGCAGATAAGTTTTTACTTCTTGGTAATTTTGAAGAGGTTGAAGACCAGTTACAGAATAAAGAAAAAAATTAATAACCTGAAAAAAGCAGGTCAACCATTGTTTTTTTCAGCAACTGTGAAAGTTTTTACTTCCAGCCTGCATTTCAAGTTCTAGTGTCAATGATGGAGCAATAAAAGCAGCTGCAAAATAATGATGCACAGAGGCCATGTGTCTTATGGTTTATGTACAAGACAGAAGCTGACAGAACATTGAAGGCTATAACTGTCTGGGAGGCACCAGCCTTGGGAGATTTTTTTTTTTCAGTTTCCATGTTGGTTATGCCCTGGGGAGTACTTACGGGATTGTTTCTCTGGTCTCTATGATTTCACAATTACACAATCTACCTCCAGGGATACGATCTCTTGACTCAAAAATAAAACAAACATTTTAATAAACGTGAGTACAAAGGTACAATAGGAAAATGGAAACATGGAAATTTCCAAGCATTCCTACAAAGGTGGCTAAACTAAGCCACACATTTCTTCTATGTAAATATAGAGCAAAAGGTGAAGTAGACAGTGACATGACCCCGAGTCCTTGTAAAGCTATTCTGGTGGTCCAAAGCAGGTTTCAGCATAGTCTCAGAGGATTTCTGGGGGAAAACCCTCTAACGTAGGGATCATCAACTCTTTTTGTCTGTGCCCCACCAATCCCAAGGAGCACTGACCTGTGGTATATTGGATTTAGGAATCCTCCAAGTAGTGTAACTGACCTGTGATGTTCTCCTTACATATGCCTCCTGTGCCTAGCACCATAACACTTTGACTGTGGTAATACAACCTAGGAAGAGAGCCCATGTGTTACCCCATTAAATATGTCCATTTCTTGATAGGCTCAAAGAGCGATAGGTGCACGTCCATGTAAAAAGAAGTGGGTCGGATGGTTGGCTTAATTTTTATAACCCATAGATTTGCTAGATGTGGTGTTCGATCATACACCCTACATGTAGCTGGCTCACCCTCCACTTCGTGCTGTCACCCTCCATTCTGAGAAATAAGCCGTCAGTGATCAACTCCCAGTGTTCAAGAAAATACTGCATCTCAGCTGGCGTTACCTCTAGCTGCCTTGTCTTCCTGTGTCAATGCAAAACAGCTGGTAAACTGCTATAAGGGAGCAGGTACAGATTCCTTCAAAGAAGTTGCTCTGATGTTTTGCCTTTATGGCTTGCTGGGGAGCTGGAAGACAGGTCAGCTTCTGCTCTCAGCTCTTGCACCTAGCATATGCTTTCAGAGCAAATGGAGATCCAAATTCTCCCTCTGTCTAACATATGTGGGTAACGCTGTCGAGATATCAACTGTTTGAGGGACTGGGTGGCCTGCTCCTTCATTCAGACACCAGGTGACTTAATGGTCCTAAATAAAAGGCCTTTTAAAAGTTAATATCGCTTTGGTTCATGTGTTTCGTAGAACTGCAGGATATGCTGAAAGCAATGAACACAAAAATTCATGCAGCGTTTTCTCTCAAGTTGCACATGCACATCCCAGTTAATGGAAAACGACATGAAGTCTTACAGTGTGAAATGGCATGGGAAGAGATTTTAGGAGAGTCTTTCTCAGTGTTTTTTTCTTTTTCACATCAAAAGGTGAAGTTTTCCCAAAGGTATGACGTGCAACTGGCAGGAATCAGGAGAGACTCTGGGATCTGTGCAAGATTAATGATCTGAATGGATAATGAGGTTGTTTCCTCCTGCTCTTTTGCAAAAATAGCCTTATTTTAGGAAGTGCTGACCACTTCTCTTCCCCCGTGTTTCAAATTCAGCTCTCAACAATACAGGTACTAAAAATCAACTATCCACTTAAAAAAAAGTCTATTTCGTCTAGGCATGGTTGTAAATAAAGTGATAAATTCAACAGTCAGTATAACTGAGTTTGTTTCTAACTGAACTTACAAGCATCCTTCCCACCGCCTGCCCCAGGGATCCTCACTGTGGTGCAAGTGATCTCACAACCATTTCCTTCAGTCTGTGGTGGATTTGGCCTAAATTTCAACTACATTTCTGTTTTTTGTTCTGGAATCACTAATCATGAGTCAAGGAATCCATTCAAATGCTGTGATTTATGTGAGAGTTAAATGCCACTGAAAGGCAGAGTAACTGCTTCTTAAGACTGATTGCTGTAGTGATGTTTGGTGTTTTTCTTAAAAATCCCAGGGAGAGTTTCACAAGAATCCAGTTACTTTAAATTTAAACTAAACCTCAGTGAGTTTATAGGTCCTCAAAAATTGTGAAGGAAACGTTAAAAAAGAGCCTTTTTAATGGCTTAGAAGCCAAAGAACTGAAAATCTAGCATCTGAACAACGATTTAAAACCCATTGCTGGTTTTAAGATAACGATTAATGAATTGTCGCTTTGGTGATGCTGAACAAAGTGCTGAGCACTCAGGCTGTATATCCTCTGTGTTTGCTGCGTCCTTCAGGAAAGATGGTTTTACTCAGCAGTTTAGAGACTGGGAAGGGCTTAATCTTAGGATGATTAGGTGGGTGTCTATGTCTAACACTGATGCCCCCGTTGTAGTAGTCAACCTGAACAATTACTGAGTGAGGGCAGCCTACCTCCAGGTGGGAAGAGCTGTTGGAAAAGTTCTGTCATGGTGTACAAGAAGACATGGCTGATGGCAATCACATACCTGCAAGCTGAATCCCTGGCACCAGGACAGAAAGCTGTTAAGGTAGGATACATAAGGAACAGGGTCACACAGGGCAGTCAGGCAGAATGACTTGAGCGCTGTGGCTACAAAAGGTGGGAACATGGCTCACAAGGGCAGCCTGGGGGGGGGGGGATCAAACTGTGGCCATTGCAGATGCTACGTGGGTGTGTTTGGGGTGGCTGTGATCCAAAGGGCAGCTTGTGGCAAGGCTTACAGATGATCTAGGAGACTCACTGCCTGCACTGACAGCAAATGGGCCCTCGAAATCTGCAAAGCTGTATCCCTTGAGTCAAAGGCAGGAAGCACCGAAGCTGTTGAGGATGTGGAAAGGACAGACAACTCCAAGCTGGATGCAGTAATGCAAAGGAGCTGGGGCTCCTGAAGATCTGTTTTATACTTTCTGGGGCAAAAAGGAGTAGTTTGGTTTGTGCTGGTTTCATAGAGCAGGCCCCAGGAAGAAGATTCCTGCTTTGTGTCACCTGTTGTGTGGTGTGGGAACCTCGGGGGCTCAATGGAGGGAAATCCAAGGCAAGGCAGCGGATACTGGGGCAGGAATGATGCACCATCACCACTCGTACACCAGCAGTTAGAGGAGTGTGGTTCTGCAACAGAACTGTCGTGTTTCTTCCACTTAGACTGCTTGTTTAGCCTCTCTTCATTGGGTGAGAAGCAAGGAGAAACAGCTCAGACCAACTGCAGTCAAGGCCATGCATTTACTGTCTGCCTCTAACAGCTTAGAGAGAATGAAAAAATTGCTTTGTAAGACACATGTTTTACATTTTGACCCAAGTCACATAAAATAGATATGGCTGTACAGTATGAAACAGTACTAGCTAAAGTGGTGAATACAGATAACTGTTATTTGCAGGTCGTATCACCCATGTGTTTTGAGTGCTCAGACAGAGTAGAAGGCTGTAACTCTCCAAACTAAAGCATTTCACCATAACTGATTAATCTTTTGACACAGACCTTTTAAAGTGTTTTATTCTCTGGGTGCTATTTTTCACAAGTTGCCTCCTATTAAAAGCTTCAGTCATCCAATCACCTCTCAGAAACAATGACCTATGACTCATGTAACCATTGACAGACTGTTTTGGAACAACTCACAAAAAGCTGAAATGTATTAAACTATTCAGCTAATATATAAATAGAATACAGGGTCAGTTTGCAAGCCATTTGTTAATAGACTAAAGGGCTCCCTTCCCACAAAAATAATTTAAACCATGATTTATCCAGCTTCTTCCAGAACAATTCATTATTTCCAGAGTCTCCTGGATGTGAGTTATGGATGTAAAGGCTAGCCTGACTATAGCTGTCAAGGACAACTTTTTGCAGGTTAATTTCTAGTTCCTTATATGTTGACACAAGCCTAGCTGGTTGTGGTAACCTGGTCTGCAGATAGATTTTAAGAGTCTTTATTCTTTCTGTTGGTTCAAGCCCCCTTAATGTTGAAGTGCTGGGCATTTTCTGTCTATACAGGAGTGTATGAAGAGTTGTGGTGATCCTAGTTGACCAAGCTAATAGAGAGGAAGTTCTTCACCTAAATAGGCCAAGATCAAGAAACTGGCCAAAGGATTGGATTTGACTTGAAGAGGATTGGAAATTACTTTCTCTATATTTTGTTATGCTGGAAAATCTTTTGTTGTTCTGAGTAGACGCCAGGTCTCATTGTAGAAAGGTGGAAATGCCAACGAACCCCTAAACTAATTGGTACCCCCATTTCCCCTGCAGTGCAATTAAGACATAGATATCAATCTGTACAACACGAGATTAGAGGTTAATCTACTCCAGTATTCCATTTTCAGTAGTGTCTAATAGCAAATGCTCACAGAAATGTAAAAGAATAGAGAAGGTAAATAGTGATAAATCCAGTGCCTGTTTGCAGCTCAGGGTCTTCCTCACCTAGCCAAACTATCTGGTTTTCTGATATCCCTCAATGTAGTTTTTTTCTGTGTTTCTACAGTCAGTGCTTAAAACTATGTAACCTTTCAGCATCCGTTATGTTCTAGGGTTTTATTAAGGAAAGGGTTAAGCTTCTTCTATTAATTTGGAACATAATTCCAGATAATTTTGATTGATGTCATCTACTTTTAATATACTGTGGGACAGCAAACTGTCACTTCCCTTTCAACTTCATACCACACAAGATTTTACAGCTTGCCATTTTTGCTGCCTTGATTGACTCTTCTTCAGACTAAGAATTTTAGTCTATGTTGAAGACATCTGATCAGCCATATGTATCTTTCCATCTCAAATTCTAATGTAGACATTATGTCTCATTACTGGTGCATGTAGCTGAATGTGCCAGAAACCATTGCTCTCTGTAAATTTGAGTTATTGGGACTATCTGATAAAGCTGGCTGCCAAACCAAAAACTCCCTTGTCAGACTTCTGGATCTGCCTGTGGATCCCCAAGCCTGAAGTGCTGCCAGCCTCCCTACAGCAGTAGAGTACTGCAATGCAGCCCGGGCTGGTTCCCTTTGCACCAGGCTCTTAATGGTCACACACATTGTGCTGGCACTCTCCTGCTTGCTCATTTACCTCTCTTCATTCACTCCCCTGCACATTTTCAGCTGAAGTGGGAACCAAACATAACATTGCATCTGTCTGTCTGCAGTATGCAAATTGTTTTAACCATTACCGACCCCTCTCCTGCCCTGGCAGCACTGCCTGACCATTTGCTGCAGAGAAGCTCCCTGTTCAGTAGCAGGCTGGGGCTCAGTCAGATGTGTTGCCTTGGGGTCCTCTTGGATCATTTCCACACTGGTGAGAGCCAGTGGGATGCTGGCACACCCAGACTGGGAGGCCGTGGGTAATCCAAAGTGTAGATGTGGTTAGATGCAGAATGCAGCACAGTTTGTAGAGGACGGATGTGACTGGGTTGGGGAACACACATGTGGCGTTATGTCACTCAGTACAGCTGGGCTTGTCTTGCTACATGGTCATAATTTTACAAATAATTACATGAATTCTTTCTGGTCTTACAATGCTTTTCTTTCAAAGGTCAATCATGATGTCCAGATATGTTTTTCTAATGCTTTAATATTTAATTATATATAGAACTATGAAGGGTATGCTACTGGATTATCTATTGGCATCCATTCTGAATGATCCATATTGTATCTTGAAATTAAATATAAGTCTAAAAAAAAGCAAGCTGCTTTTTAAATAAATATGTTACCTTTTTGTTTTAAACGGTAAGAGGATTTATAAAGATTCATTATTTTTCACACATGGTTGTGCTTTAAAAGGCATCAGATGGACAGACATAAGATTTGCAGCAGAAGAAAGTCACTGACATCCTCTCCAGATCAAGCTTTCATTTCTTTTAGTCTCCTGAGCAAGGTACTCCAAAGGGTTCCCGCCAGGAGTAATATCTTTACAATGGGGAAAAGTAGCAGTACATTAAAAAATATAACTTGAAAAAAAGAGAGAATAGGTAAAACTTAATGCCCTTGAAAAGATGTCAAACAAAACCAGAATTAGTACTTTTCTTACAAACTGTAACCTATGAGCTTCCTGGTATTTCTAACTCAATGAGAAGATCAGCAATATTGTGTTGGATACTCTCCCATAAAGCCTGGCTGCTCCTCCCCAAAACTGCTAAAGCAGTACAGAGAAGGCAGTAGTAGGTTACATACAGCTGTAGGAATTTCTGACATCCTTTGCTATGGTATTACACTGATGGAGGAGTTGAGTCACCAACACACGTTGGCTCTTTTTCACCTTCAATGTAATTAGAGTAAATATTTGTTTTATTATTCCTTAATAAGTGGAGCCAACAGATTCCTTATCATCAAGTGTGCTTTGGTCCTGAAACCACTGAAATGAAGCATCCTATGTAATCATCAACAGAACCAACTCATGTGCCACCTTTGAAATGAGGATGCAGTGGGTAGTCAGATGAGCAAAGGCATGGCAACAGGATATGCATCTTTTTTAAATTTTGCCAGTTTTAATAAGGAACCAGACCAGACTATTTCTCTGCATTTTCTGATTACTTGAAAACCATTGTGGTTTTTATCTACCTGTCTGTTTCTTCCACTGATTAATAGTTAGAGAAGAATTTTTTTTTTTGCATCTGATCTAACCTACAAACTGTACTCCCTATAACTTAGTTACACCAGCCAGGATACCAGAAATTTCTGAAAATCAAGTCTTCTGAAGGGATTCCCTGACAGAAAATACAAGATCTTCATGGAACCCTTCACTGTGGGTCTGTTTAGAAGATTGGTGCCTGGGAATACCTAACTAAGCTAAATCAGTGAGCTAGAGTGGATGAAACATTGGTGAAAATCAAATGCTTTGATTGACTTCTTTAGTCTGCTTTCTTGAGGAAGTTAACAAATGTGTTAGAAGAAGTATGCAGCAAATAGAGGAGACCCTCAGCTGAACACAGTGCAGTCATATCTTGTAAAAGTATGAAATAAGAGATCAGCCACTTGCATGTAAGCCTTGTAATGATATTGTTCTCAAGAAATGCTTCAAAATCAGTTGAGAACTAGTTGCCTCAATGGTGACCGAAATGTACGTTATAGCCAGTCAAAATATTCACTATCGTAATGTAAAATAGATAAGGATACAAAACAATTATTGAAGAAATTAATGAAAAATATAGAGCATTGGTTATATTTTTGCATGAACAAGCCTCCCTCTGAGAAGACACAATTTTCACCTAAAATCCTGCTGTGAACACAAACTGGCTGTAGAGATACAAACCTCATTATATTGTTGCAAAAATAAATTGAAATGTAAAATAAGCAGAATACACAAATCTTATTGAATACTATAGAAACCCGCTGTCCTCAAGGTTGTGTAACCTGGTGGAGGTAGAAACAGAAGTAACTACGACAGCAGCCTGTGTCATCAGTTTTAGCATCATGTTTTGTGGGGAGGTCATAAATTAGGTGTATATTATTATGTCAGTGTTTTCTGTGGGATGAGAGAGATGAGGTGGCTAATTTGTTAGATGATAACGTTATACATAAAGCTATGCTGTGGCCTAAAAATTATTTTCAAACTATTGCTATTATCTGTAAGAAAATCTTCAGCACGGTTTATTGCTGGAGCTCAGTAGACACAGTGGGAATATGTTTAATGCTGAACTGTTACCAGGGTGTCATGGAGTGAAACAACAGCAACTTCTTCATCTGCAAAAGCGATTAGATAGCAGTCTCACAAATGAGTTGGTTGCTGAGTGGTGCTCAGAAGAACTTGCTGCTTTCTCTTCACACCTGCCCTGTGTGGCATCTGACAAACAGTAGTGAGCTATTAGCAGTTATTGACATTTGTCAACTCTCTGGTTTTCTAGCAGGAAAACGGAAATGGCAGCAATCATGCCCAATTTAGTTTCTCATGATGTCAGGACTTTGTGGACTCACACACACACCAAGAAGCGCCCAGAAAAGGTTTGCAGATGTGCGGAAGGCAGTCAGCTATGACAGTGATGTTGCCAATGTTGCACATGGATCAACTAACGATTAAGATATCAAAAGCGGTCATCGTAGCTTACTGACAGCAAGCTCAATTGTTTGCACCTGTTTCCCCTGCATTACACATGAGTCTGGAATGGATTACTCTGCCTTGTGCTAGACACATTTCACCTTTCTGCACCATGATGTACTCCAGCAACATCTCTGCTAAAGATCATGCAGCTCACTTTACCATAAGGACCAGGAAAAAGAATGAGACAATTTGCTGCCTCTTTGGTGAAAGATTTCAATTGGTATGGGGATTTAACAAGAACTTATTGGCTTGAACAATAATTTATTGCTTCTCCTCTGCAGAATTCAGGTACTGACCGAAAGTCATGCAGTCAGACACCATCCTGACCACTTAAATCCAGAAACAGACTTGGGCTTGGTCTCCCATGTGTTAAAATTACCTCTTCTTTTTACCACAGTATTTGTAAAGGAGCTCCGAATACTTTGTGGTCAGATGTGTAGCACAGTGGTGCTTCTGATCAACTACTTTTGATCAAACTAACTCTGGTAACAATAGAAGTAAAGACACAGCAGTTCAGATCTTATCCTTGAAAGGAGTCCAGAGCCCCAGAAATTTCACAACAGTAAATTTCCCTGGATTTGGCTTCCAGGGTTACCCAAACTAGTTAAATCTAAGCTGCCATGTGTATGTCTGGCCATGCTGCCGTCTGCCCCTGTTGTGATACAGATACAGGTTTCATATCAGACTGCGGGCAACCTGCTAGGATCAGGCAGCTAAACACTTGCACAGGGTTTTTCAGGAATTATAGTGTGGAGTTATGCCCCAGAAATTATGGCTGATTTGTCCAGAGGTTCTTATCAAAAGGACACTGTTGACAGAGGGCTTATGAGAAGACTGGGTTGGTGGCCTAAATTATTGTTAAATCCATTCAGAAACCAGGGAGAAATCTTCAGAGAAAGCCAGTGTCAATTCAGAAATGGTTTTCTATGAAAATCGATAAAGAACATTCAGAACATTTAGCTTGTTGTGATTAATACACATTTCTGTTCCGTTTCTTTACTTTGTAATGTTTTATCTTCATTTTCAATGTAAATTAATGCAGATTCTCAGAAAGAAATGATAAGACAACATAGGTATTTTCCCCACATGAGAAAGGTCAGTATTTGTTAGATCATATGGGTATATTTTACATACTAATGTAGATATCACACTATTACTAAAGACTAAAATTATAAACATGTAAAACTTATAAACAATATGCACGTGTTCAGGAATAATCTTAGATACATGGATAGCGTATTTCAGCCTATTGGGCTTGTTTCATTGTGTTAATTTTTCAAAGAAACTGAAATAGTTAAATAAATACTTTCAGCAGCTCATGGTTCAAACCCAACGTTGGATCTGACTTTTTCTGAAGAAGCATTTGCCATCAGAACTTGGTCCTGCTAGATGGAAAATTGCAGATCCCACAGGACAGGGATCCAAAGGACAGGACATTCAAATGTAAGCCAAACAGTTCTTCACTTGTACTCTTGTGGCTTTCTAGTGAATAAATATCAACACAGGCATTCTTTGAACACATAAGGAACACAATATCAGCTTTGAAAACACATAATCTCTTTTTAGATGGAGCTTCATCTCTTGTTAGGCTGTTGTTTTGGTTACTATTTTTTTTTTCATCATGCATGCTATAATTATCACAGTTAGCAAATAACATTCTCCATCACCTTGGCTGGTGTTCACATCCGTTTGGCCTGATGGACAAGGCGCTGCTGTAGGACTCAGAGGAGCTGAATGCTATTTGTGACTTTGCTGGAGAATGGCTAGTATATTATCACTATAGATCCCTGTTTTCCAAGCTATAAATCAAAGATTTAGAGCAAACAAAGATATCACATGGAAAACTGAGGAATGTTCTGCTCAGTAAAAACATCAGAATAATAGTAATTAGAAAGCAGCAAAGCAGTATAGTAGCTTTTTTGCATGTCTATATTTTCTAATCAAATAAAATAATGTTTTTGGTGTATTTTTTTCTGATCTATTTATTTTTGTGTATTAAAGCAAAACCCATATTTTAAAGGACATCACAACAGATTTAATTTCAAGATCTCTCAGATCTGAAACAAATTCCTTTAGCATATATGGTACCACAACATGTAGCCCTTGGCCCTTAGGAATAAAATAAGCCAATAGGAAACCTCTGTAGGCTTTTCCATTCTTTAAAAAAGTCATTTATATGCAATTGCTGCTGATTGTTACCTGAAGTCGTTACTTTACAAAAATTAGTAAAATAAGTAGGTCACAGAAACAGGACAGATGTTAACTGAAGTACATGGTCAGGTTACACAGATAAGTGACATGTAAGAAGGCCTCAGACTATTGGGCCATAGTTCTAGGAAATATTTTTTTACAATTTAGAAAGATGAACCCACTAGTAGTGTATAAAGAATTCCCTTTATACTATGCCACAGGTAGAACAGAAAGAAAAATGCACTATTGAAGCTGAAGTACATTTATCTGTACGTTAAGTGTTAGACTAGAATCTGGGCTGCTGGCTTTCATACTTGCAAAATTAGTGGTTAAGTCAATGACTTTAAAGAATTTAAACAAAGTAAAAGCTTGCATGGCAGTCTAGCTAGCTGTCCAAAATTAAAACTGTATATATAATTTTTGTATATGTATTTTTTATTGGATATATATATATATTAAAAAAGATAATGAAAAATGGATGACCCTCCTCACAGAGAAATGCATTGTACAGCATCAGAGAAAGGAAAACATTAATAGTCTCCCTTACAAATGCCTCCTACAGGACATTTACTTACAGTGATGGGGGAAGGGAATAATGCAAATCTGACAAGAACAATTTTTTTTTTAAGAGCTGATGTAAACAGTTTAGCAGAGCAAAGTATTTGCAATGCATAAAACATTTATTGGTCCTTTATATTCCAAAATTACATGTCATTCACTGTCATTATGATTAATAATTAGCAGACTGAAGATCTTCCCCATTAATGTAATTTTTGAGGTGAAACAGAAGGTAGCACACAATGCTAGCAACCTGGTATGGCTCAGCAGTGCATCTAATAGCTAAAGAGTAATCTAACGTAATTATGCAAAACCTAGCAGAAAGGGACAAGAAAACCAAGACACAGTGATGAATATTTTGTGAGATCTGTGCAAGAGACTGTGGGGTTCAAGGGCCTCACTCAAATCCTGGGTAAGCTCTCACCTTTCATTACCTGTGGTAGGAGGGAGTTCCAACGTTTAGCTATTTGTTGTGCGTGTACAGCTATATACATTTTGTCTGCTTTAAACTTGCCATCTGCTAATTTCGTTTGACGCCTCTCAGACTGTGGTTAGAAGGAGACAACGAGCAAGTAGTTGGTCTGTATCTGTCGTGCCACTCTTCGTTGCAGATGTCTATCACAGCGTCCCTCAGATGTCTTTTCCAGGCTGAAAAGTCTTTGCTGTTTTCCTGCCTGATCACTTTCCTGTCCCTTTGATCATTCCTGTTGCTTTTCTCTGAATCTTGTTCTGTTCTACCATATCCTTCGTGAGAAGGGAGATCTGAGCTGCATGGTGCTGAAGATGTGGGCAGACTCTCCATGCAGCTGTGTGACGGTGAGCAGACCTCGCTGCCCCTTGTCTATGAACTCACTAAGTGTCACCTCTCTCAGTACAGAGCCCTCAGAACATCCCTTGTGACCTTTGCTGTGAAAGTGATGTTTTAGTCCTGGCTCCTGCTTCTATTACTTACTCTTGCTTATGCAAATATTTGGTCACTCATTCAAAATACTCTAATTGTTTTCTGAGTCATTACTTCTTTCTACAAAAGCTGTGCTTGTTCTTTGGTGTCTCTCATTCCAGGATTTTCTGATGATGACTGAGCACAGAAAGTGGTAGTTGACACCTCCCAAGAATGTGCAAAAATCATCCTGGCACAGGTGTGGAATATTTGCATTTGCATCTTAAACAGGAAAAGCTGGAGATGTGTTTTAGCTCTTCAGCGAAACTAAGACTCAGAAGAAATGTACGAAGACAAAGTTTTAAAAAAAGGCTCCTGCCAAATTTACTGTAAAAAGACATTTAGTTTATGGAAATCACACTTTAGATATCTAGCAGTTGCAACACTCACACACATTTGTTTACATATGCACACTATTTAAAGAATATATGAAAAGAAGACAACCGGGTCTACAAAACTCCTGTGTTACAAGTAGTTGTGGAAGTGTAGCTGAAATCATGGTCCTGCAAAACCTGTGCTTTCCTTTTGAACCCCCAAACCCTTGGACTTTTTATTTTTTTTCCATTTATTTTCTGTAAGTTTTCTAAAATGAGATCCCTTGCTGTAGCTGAATATCTATTTCATACTTGGGGAACTGAGGCAGAAAAAGAGCAGATGAATTACGGAAGGTCACACAGGCCATACGGAGCAGCAGGCGTGGAAGCGAGTTCACATTTTCAGGCTCAGGTTAATGCTAAGAATAGGACTATGCTGCTTCCCCAAGTTAGGGCTAATTTCATCTACAATATTGGTAACAAAGGGGAAAAAGACATTTCAAAAGGGTGATTATGTCTCTCCAGTGCTATTCAAACTAGCTTTGTGAATACAGTCTCATGATTGTGAACATTCATAGTGCTTCACTGCTTCTGAGGAAAAAATGTTTTTTGCCTCAGGGCTATTTAAGCAGAAAGAGAAACGTCTCACAGTGTTAGGAGACAGTCTATCTTAGTCAAATGAATCACTCATATGTGGCCATAAGCAGTACAGATGTGTTGTAATCACTGCTTAATAATTGCTTTCAGATCAAATGATGTTCAAGAGATTACCACATCTGTAAGATGCTCTAAATAAAAGTACAGGACATTTTGTACAGGCTGATTTAAAAGAGCAAGCTGTTATTTATAGGAACAGCAACTTTGTCTTATATTACTGATGCATGGCGAGGCAGAATCTACATTTCAAGCACAAGAGGAATAAAAATCATCTCAGTGCTCTCATGATTGTAATTTTATTAGCTAAGCCTTCCTTCAACATGGTCTTTGACTTAGAAAGCACCTGTAATGCTGTTTGTGCCTTTTTTGGATCCTTCCCCATTCCTCCTGGATGATGTTTATCATTCTGCACATGTGTGCTGGGAGCATCGGTTGAATTATTTCCCCTGATTGTCTGAAAGCGCCTCATCAGAGTCCAGAATCAAATTAAGCATACTGTGTATGCTCATTTCTGTGAGACTCATGTAGAGTTTGTGGACTAAGAAGCTACAAAAGCATCCACACAATAACCAGAGGATCAGCAGGTTTCAGCTCTGTAACCATCAGGCTTGGTTTGCTTTGGTTTTCTTCCCCTTTCTCCCCCTGCTCTTTAGAAACAGGTGGTATTTATCTAAGCAGCCTGCACTGGGCAGCTGGCCGATTGGTCCCTCCAGCTGGACATCTTCTCTATGTTTAGTTCAACCACACCTGCTTCAGACAGCAAACAAGAGGTGTTTTTATCTTCTGTATCTGGAGGAAAATGAAGGCTATGTGAGAAGGGGGGCGGGAAGGGGGAAGAGAAGGATGAAAAATCCCGGACTAATCACACCTTTTTCAGCTGTAGTATTTTGTGATGTTTGCAGAGCTCATCTGGTCTTGTACCAGAGAAAAAAGAGTGAAGTTCAAGGGCTTTTTCTTTTTCTCTGTTACACTACTCTCTTTAACACAGTTATTTCATTATCTCTTGCTATCATTCGATCAAATTTATCTTCCATTAAAACTTCCTTTCCCTTGAAGTAGTCAGTGACATGAGAATGCATGCCTTTCCAAGCTTTTATTGTTCTGAATTAAGAAATGGCAGAATAGTCTCATGAAAGATTAATGACTTCCCGTAAGCATCTTTGTACCTGAGGACAAGCAATTACAAAAATATGTCCAAAAGAAAACAAGAAAGGATATTAGACTGTATTGGCCAGGTATTTCTTGGCAGACAACAAGCTTAGCTTGTTACACTGCCAGCATATTTAGAGCTAAGGCAAATTCTGTCTTGACCCCATGTATCATATTTTGGTTTGTACATTAGTAGCAATGTTGTTCTTGCAAGAGAAATTGACAGTCTACAGGCATTTTCCTTGATGCTTCATTGTACTTCAGTTCCCATTTATGTGCTAGTACCTGTTTCTGAGAGGTAGCTCACTGCTCAAAACTAACACTTAAGGACTTAAGCAAAAAATATATATATTTTCAGAAGCTGTTTCATGCTTATCAATTTGTTTTCTTTCCTTTTTATTTGTATTTTTTTTTCCTTGTGAGGAAAAACTTGTAAGGTTTCATTTGGGCGCACAAAGAGAGTTAAGGCAAGAATCTTTAAGACTCCTTAAACCTTAAATAGTCTCTACTCTAGTACTCTAAATATGAAATGAACATTCATAATTTGATAGGCTTTCTGTTACAGCTTTTGAGAGAGGCTGGAAACCAAAGATCCTCCTGTTTCTGTAAAAAGAGCACCAACACTGCACTGTGGACTGATTGCAGCTTCTGCTTATCCTACCAGTGTGCTGCAATTAGATGGAAATCCTGATGACACAGTATTGTGGAGGATCACAGTTAAATGTATAAAAGCCAGCAGGGTGGAGGCACGTTATTACATTCTGACCTTGGCTCACCATCTCAGGAAGGGCAGTGCAGACGCCCACAGTATCACCTCTATGACCACCAGGTTAAGTGTTTGGCATGCATGGTCTTTGCATCTCATTTTGTTGGAACTGGTGGACTGTAGAGGCTCCTGTAAAATCCCCGTTGGAGGATCAGCTTGCAATCACACTGGACTTGCTTCCGAAAGCTAAAGGGAAATCCTACAGTTTGCTTAAAAATGTGGGATTTGTCTGGGTTTAGCCATAATGCACTTTGTTTCCCTGTCTAGGTCCTCAACACTATGTTTATTTTAGCATAGATGGCTAATCTATGTAAAATTACTGAATTTTATCCCCTTCCCAGTAAAGCCAGTAAATCAGGATTTACAGATTCTGAGAGCTCAGTTAGGAACCTGGACAAACACATTCCTTGGGGACCCACACTTCATTAAGTAAGTCTGAGATTTTTCAATGAACTGTATTATAAAATCTCTCCTTTGAAGAAGGTGCTATTTCATGCTTGCAGATGGGTGTAATACAGCCCACATGACCCCTTTTTTGTGAATGTATAAGAATATGCTGTTCATATAGGACCAGTATATTACAGTCTATTTTGGCATCAAAGCAGTTTTAGTAGTGAGTGGACCAGATGTGAAAAGGCTGTTACTCAACAGAGAGTAAAGGTGTATTGCAATCACTTTCATAATATCAGCATCACAAACCAAGATGAGCGAAAGCAGTACAAGTAAAAGTGTATTATTCATTTTTATTCAACTTAAGTTCCTTAAGTAAAAACAAAACTGGCACTTAATGTACTCTAGAGGACAAAGCAACATTGGTAGTACAATCTTTATTTCAATGGATGAGTTTTTGGTTTTGCCAGTTGTCCTGAAGTTGCACTGCTAAAATCTGAGACTGAAGGGTACATATCTCTGAAAATACAGTGGGCACATGAGGATACATCAGCTTCTTAAATCCAAAAGAAGTAACAGCTACTCTGTTACAGCCGCAAGAAGGTATTTATACTTCATAAAGAACTTCTGAGCAGATTTTCTCCTGACCTGTGAAGTCTACATTGGATGGGCTCACTGCGTGTTAAAAAGAAAAAGAGAAAAAAAGGTATAAATATATTTTTATAAGTAAGTGCCATCTTAACTGACACTATTAAACCTGCCTAAAGCAGAATGGAGTTAGCCAGAGGGACTATAGTGCACTGCTGAAAGTGGCAGACCTAAACAAGGAAAAAAGAATAAATGACAATGAAATTAAAATAATGACAAAAGGTGGCAGAAGTCCTTATAAATACTGAAATATGTGAACATGAAACCACCATTTTGACTCTAGTTATGGAACAATTATTTTGACCAGCAGTAACTCCCACACAGGATGGTTTTATGAAAACCTGCCATTGTTCCTAGCTGGGTTAGCCACTTTTACCATCACCAGTTTTTCACAATGAAATTGTGTGAATAGGATCTTTTTTTCTTTAGAATGAGATCATGCAGTCATCACCCACAAGTGTCAGCACAGTAGGGCAGACATGCAGGAGATTGCAAAACTAAGAGCGGTGAGCGGAGGATGGCGTAGTCAAGGCAGAAGCAACCTGTGCAGTCAAATGCTCAGATGGGAGAGCAATTGTGTGATATGAGACCTTGGCTAGCTTAGAGTATACACCCTTATGCAAAAGTATATTGACTTCAGTGTTCTGGATTTGCAGTAATCAGTCTCTAACCTTGTCTTGGTAGTCTGTGAAGTATCCTGGAGATCTCATGGAGTGTCAGCTGCCCTGAAAGGCAGGTTGCTGTAAAATATGATTGGACTGAGTTCTCACTGATCCTAATTTTCAAAGCAAAAACCCAAACATTCCTAAATGTTATGGGAGGTGAAGATCCCAGTTTTCAGTAGCCTAAGAAAACTCACAGATAATTGTTGTTACTTAGGGCTTTTCTTTTTATGTGATCTTGTTGCCTTCTCTGTTATTATCAACTCCAGATAATTTGCTTATTGTAGTTTGTTTGGCAGTATCAGATCTGGTTTATTTGCTGCTACCTCTTCCTCGTTACAGCTAACATAATTTTCAGAACTGTTTAGGTTTTGTTTTTTTTTCTTAATATCTGTTACTGATAGGAAAAACTGAGCCAAAATAATTCTCTTCCTCCTGAGTTCAAATCTGGTTGCCTGAAGAACTATAATGATACTGGATAGGACAATTTTCCATACAGATCTTGGTGTATCAAAAATCTGTGAGAGAATGCAAAAGTGAACTGTCATACACATAGAAAACATGAGGAACTGCTGTTCTTTATATGAGATCGTTCCAAGAATGTTAGGACAAGCCTGGGCCAGTTATTGTCTTATCCATTTTGATAACAGGTGAAAGGGAGATTAGCATGAACACAAATACATTAAAAATTTGAATGTTTAAAGTTACTGTTTGCAGAGAAAGCAGGAAAATATCTTAAGTTTCTAATTTCTGCATGTGTTGTTCCTAGTCTAGAAGTGTGGCACACTCCAGTCGGTAGCCCTGATTGACTGAAATACTCTTACTGAGCCTTGGCTGACTGCGTGTAGGTCTTTCAACAATGGGATTTAACATTCTGACCTAACATTTAATGTATTAATCCTAATTTTATGCTGATACTAAGACTTTCTGCTGTATTAAATCAACCTAGGTTGATTCCAAATTATGTCTCTCCCACCCACTATCAATAGGTCCACTGTTTGGTTCCCCAGCATTGACCACCCACTTTTATGAGAATCTGCAGTGAATTAGAAAATCTGTCATTGCTGGAGGAGCCGGACAGCTAGGATATGGCCTGTCATTCCTTCCATACAATACACACCCTTTGTCTGCTATCTCTTAAACTAACCTGACATAACTTAGCCTCCCGGTCAATGGTATCTTTATTCTCTCCCAAGGAATGCTTCGTTCACCAGCATTATTAAGAAATTTCTGGACAATGTTTAGTGGCTGCGCAACCATCCAAGGTTCTATTAAAAAGCCATCTGGGTAATTAATAGCACATTTGTTCTCAGCCTCCTCCCAATTTGTCCATTAGTGAAATAAAAGCACAGGACAAAGGGTAATGTGGTTCAGTTATATTTTACAAGAATTCTTCGGGAAGTTGAAAACACATGATATTTTTCCAAAGATACATATGTTTACGGGCACTCTACGAGAGCGGCAAAACTGCCCAAGCCGAGGATTCTTAATCAGGCTTCTCCCCTGTCGATAGCAGATTGACTATTGACTGCGCGCTGCCTTGCATTGATGCTCTCCAGCCTGAGATGGGGAGGGTGTGTGAATGGTCTCCTTCATCTCAATTCAATTACAGCTGATAAAACCAATTCCAAGATCCACATCAGTCCACCACATCAAAAACAGCACGAATGACTTTTATACTTTTTCACCTGATATTTGAAGGCTTTTCTGAGGTTTCTTTTTAACGTCTCCTCTTGAAAGCGGGTTTATAGCCTCAGGCTGCACTCTCTGAGGTTGTTTTATTCTTTCCCTTTCATTTGCTCTTTCTTTTTCTTCTCCCTTGAAAGCACCTGAAGAAACTCTTTAAGATTTCAGAAGTTTGTTGTTAAAATTAAGAAATACTCCACTTGATCTTGGATTTTTAGTCCTTTTATTCTTTTTTTTAACTCCTATAAGGAAGATTGTTACTATTATTTTTTGCCTGTTGGCACAGAGAAAAGCCAAGTCTGCATCTTTTAAACTGCTGTGAAATGGAGTATTGCTAAATAGCTACACTTCAGCAACAGGGATCTCTCTTGTACCACAGACAATTAAAACTAATGTTGCGTGAACTCAGTTATAATTGGGTGTATGGCCGGATCTGGTGTAAACGCAGTGATGAGCTCAATAGGACTCTGATGATTTCTGCCATGAGTGGATCTGGCCTCTCGAGAAAATGAGCCTGAAATTCATCAGCCACTCAGATTTTTCACATCAACTATATTGATGAAAAGTTGGATTGTGGATAAAACATGATTTTTCATTAAAAAGCATCTGCTTTCTGTGGAAATTTTTGTTTATTGGGGTTGAAAAATGAAATTTCTGAAAACCAAAGCTTATTTATTTGCCTGTATTGCCTCAGAAACTCCTGGGGATTATATTTCTGTTGTTTTATTTTTCTTAGTGGGTTGTGCACTGCAGGGAAAAATGCAGCTCCCCAGTGAATCAGGATATGACATTGTCATGGTTCACCATCTCATGGAGATTGCAGCGCAGATTCAGAGAGCCCATCTAGATGACATTTTGTGCTCATGCTTTACACATGCACTCTGGTGTAAAGAGCACCGTGACAGTGTTTTGGAAACCACCAGGATCCACTGTTCTTGATTTTTATTCTAATTTTCTTGAGGTGAGGGTGCTGGTTTGGGTTTCTTTTTTTTTTTTTTTTTTTTTTTTTTTTTTTTTTTTTTTTCAGAAGATTCTCTGAAAGGTATAGCCACCAAGTGTAATTTGAACTTTCTTGGGTCATGCTTTCCTTTCTTATTGGTTCTTTGTTTCCACACTGACAGCAACTCTCCTGTGTCTTGTATTTTAGCAAATGATAATTACAGATCAATAACAAGCAGTGTGTGAAATTACCATTTTCACCATATCTGGTGAATTGTTGCAGCTAATAGGATTTCTACCCGGGTGACAAGTAGTGGTCCTTTATTATTCTTTTCTCCAAATAGAAAACAGAGCTTTTTATTAATGATTTTGTTTGCAAAACTGTTTTCCATTGAAAAATGGAAACACTTTCCTTTTTTTTTCTATTCAGCTCTAGTTTAGGAGATAAAAGCCTAAGTCCCATAGACAGCTTTTTTCCCACCTTCGTGGAGAGTGTTGGGATTTCAGCCTGGATTTCAGCCAAAGCAAAGAGAGTGTAGAGCACAGAAGCAACAAAACACACACACAGTGGGTTTTTAATTTACTTTGCACTCCAAAGCTTTCCCCCACAACTTGTGTGAAGCTCTTTCCACAGCAGTGTAAATATTTGTTGACACTTCACAGCCTCAAGTGCCTGTAAGAACCTTGTGTTTATAAAGTAAGTGCGCTGTAAGTACTAGAAGGACCAAAGGCTGGTATGTGTAACCATGTAGCACCCATATTTAAACTTTGATTGCATGCTGTAGATCTACTGACTTAAGTAGTGCCCTCAGTGAAGGTCCCCAAAGCCCTTCAAGTTTCATTCTGAGATTAATATCATTAAAATTAACAATGCACTTGTAATTCTGCAGATTCCAATGGACCTGCAGCTGCCTTGCTTTTACCACACCAGCAAGCAGGCTTGCCAATCCTTTTTGGCACAGCACTGCTTCTCCTACACAAAATGTTCCTTAGTGTCTCAGTTCTGTACCTCACACTGATATTTCTTGGTGTCATACTGTGTAGCAGTGCCTCTCTGGGTAATATTTCTCTTGGCCATGCTGTAGAAAGCATAGCAACTCACCCCAGACACGGCCCTAGGAACCTGAGCATATTTTCTGACTTCCTTGTGTGAGAGCACCAAAATCAGGGAGCACGTACGTGCTTCTTCATACATCCTAAACAAAGAGGAGCAGGAAGACCATGTGGAGGAAGAAAGGACAGTGGTACCAATGAATTGGGTTAAAAGTCCAAGGTCACTCAGGTGGAAAGCACATGCAGTAGAAAAATGGTTCAGAAAGATTTCCACCACAGTCCTCCAGCTCACTGCTTCCACGGATCCCAGCCTTTGCACTCCTGTCCTCAGGACCATTCTGGGCAGTTCTTCTAGAGCCACCAGTGACACTTGTTCACCAGTTGCACATGCCCCTCTTTATGTCTAAGTTAGCCTGTAGGGGAGCAGCCTGTCATCTTAGGATAATATTTAGGTGTACGTTCTTGTACACTATTTGTGTAAAAATTCCCCGAACCTCCGAATCCTGAAGAGAAGTTGGTTGTACTTGGTGCTTACACAAAATGACTGAACCTGTTTTGTCTAAAGTTCTATATGCTGTTGTTTTTGTGCACACTTTCCCTTTGTTTTTTGCCTCTTTACTGGCTCTCACACGAAGGCTTCCCTCCAAGAGATTTACAGAAAAGTTTTGTCATAGGGCTCAGCTGAACTGCAAAAAATAATTTTAAGAGCTGTTTTAGACCTTTGTGCAAACTGTGCTGATAATTAATTGTTAGATGACTTCTCCAGGTTGCTCTACAATCTCAGACAGAAGACTTCTTAGAGGAATTGGAATTCCTTTGGGTCAGAGGCAAGGCAGGCTGTGTTGCAGTGGAGAGTTGGCCATTTCTTGTATGTCTTGGCTGAGCTGCCTTGAAGAAATTGGCTGGCTTGCACCTGAGGTTTTTAACTGAACTCGGGAACATTTGATTGCATGTGTGCGTTAGGTACAAGACAAAAATGTCTGGTTTTGCAGGTCACACAGCAGGAAGTTTTCATTCAGTGCCTGCTGTACTTCAGTTGCACCATCCTTTTTCACAGTGATAGAGAATTTAGTGTTTATTTTTGTTTGTGAGACTATGTGTGTACTGGAAGAAGATTGACTGACCCTAAACTACTTACATAGGATATTTGTGTCCCATTGACTTTCTGACAAATGAAGGGTGCCTTCTATAAAACTTAAAAGCAGTGCAAGCTGAACTGTTTCTGACCTGTACTTGACCTATTCAGCTTCATCTGCTCCTGACAGACTTTTCAACAGTGAGCTCACAAAACCCTCTTTTTTTTGCATTACTCTTGGATAAAGCCATTAAACTTTTTTTTTTTTTTTTTTTTTTCTTCACTGTTTTGGTTTCATTGAGCTATGTGTATCACTATTTCTGCTTGCTTTTTACTTGCCAGGTTCAACCTGTAAGAAAAGCACTTTATTTACTAGTAGCAGAATGCATTTCCAAACGGTGTGGGTGTGCCGAGACCTTTCTGCACGTGGAAGAACAGGACGATTTAGGAAAAAAGCTCCCAGTCACTTCATCAAAACTTATATTCTAGCTGAATATATGCAAAGAAATCTGCATATGGGGAGCTTAAAGTGCTCCCTGAGGTTCTCAGTCGTGTGTTAGAGGTGGTTGAACTGAGAAGGAAAAAATCCCACAATTTATTTTCTTATGTTTTTCTCCTTATATCTCTCAAAACAAAGTGTTTCATAGTCAACATAATTTAATTTTAAGCAGTTCCATTTTTTGTATTTTGAGTCCAACATATCCTGTGAGGTGCTGAATATATAGTGAAAGCAATAGGAGTAGGATTTAAATACTAAGCATTTTCTGGAAAGCTTTCCAGTGACAGAAGAAGTGTAAGTAATGCTCAAGTCTTTGTTCTTCACTGTCTTGTTCATCAAAAAAGAAGCACATTGGGATGATTAAGCTACTATTATGGTTTACTTTCCACTGATTTTCAGTAGATGGCTTGAATAATAATTCATTTTTCTCAATAATAAGATGTGTCTTTCGCATAGAAAAATATGAATGGAAATTTATTTGTTTTCTGTTTTGTACAGGTAATTAGAAATTAGGCCAAATAGATTATATGAAGTCACTGAAGGAAATCTTGTCCTGGTTTCATCCTGTACACTTGGGAACACATTTTTGAACAATAAGATAGCAGCAAAAATCACCATGCTGTAACGGACCACTGTAAGAACTTTTTCCAATGATTAAAGACAAAAATCTGCTATATAGAAGTCAACACGGTTTGTCCTTATTAAGGTGAGATCATTAGAAAACCCAGGATAGAAACACATGGACCATGTTCAAACAAGCAGATTATGGACTAAATTAACCTTATAGATCTACATTCCCTTGGTCTATACTCACGAACTTTGGTGTTCCAATGTGATACGCAAAGAAGCCTGGAGGCCTATGCATCTACTGCCTCAAGGAGTTTCACCTGTTTTGAAGAAGTTATTGACCTGTAGTTCCTTCTTGTGCTTTCCATGCTTTTCCCACTCTCTGTGGAAGAGGTGGTCTCATCACAACCACTAAAATTACATCAAAGTAACATTTCTAAAGAATTCCATATAAAGGAGAGAGGGGAAAGGAAGCTGATGCCTGCATTACTATTCTTTTTCACTACCTGAGACAATAAAACATGTACTATGGTGTCCTGAAGCCTCTGTCCAGAGAATGATGGTGAATCCATTCTTGGCACAAGAGCAATTTTTTCCCTTATGATAAATGGTAAATTTGGTAATGTATTTTCCTAATTTATCTTCAGTAGTTTTCCTGGGCATACAATATCTCTCTTACACGGATTCTAGAGTCACCAGTGCAATGAATGGAACACAGCATAAGCACAGTCACTATCCCTGATGATGTCATCGGGCAGGTCTCAGTAGGTGTAGTGTGGGGTTTTCGGCTGCGTGTGGAAAGAGAAGATATTATGGATATGTCCTGTCCACTGGCCAAAGCTTTCAATTTTTTTCCCATGTTCCATAAAGACTGTTGGCAAAAAAGGAAGGAGTACAGGGAGACCTGGATTTCTGGATTCTGAGATGGTAACTGAGTTAGATTTGTAAATAGCAAACAGATGATGATGAAGAAACTTTTTGTTGACTGCTAATGAAAGCCAACTGAAAAGTGCAAAGATTAAATAATGACACGTCTGGAAGCCATACATTGTAATTAATCTTCTCATCATATTCATTCAGACTCCTTCTACTGAAGGGCCTTTACCAGTAATCAAGAAAGGGATACAGCTAATTCCCCGTATCTCTACAGAATGATTTCCTGATTAAAAGTTTACATTTTTAACCTGACCTCTTCTTGGACCAGGTTGTTAAAAACACTTTACAGAACTGGTTAATCCTGTTTTACAATGCACTATAGTTTATAATGTCACTGTTCAATTGTTAAAAAAATCAAATACGTTATACCCAAATCAGTTAGATGAAAAGCATTAAAAAAATATTCAGATGTTTTCCTGGTTTTGAGCTTTTCCATGTGGTTTTATCTTTGATTTTGTTTTTCTAAGTCTGAAAAATCCAGACTTCAGTGAATATGTAAAGACATACGCCTCTCATTTAGCTGTTTATTGCAGACATTTTCTTCCCTACCCTAAGACTCTGGGATGAGGTATGCTCCTCGCATGCCCTGTCAATTTGCCTTTATCTTCCTCTGCTTCTTTTCACATCCTTCCTTGCTGTCACCCCAGTTCCCTGGTCTCACCTGATCTGTGTTGGACCCAGCCTCACATTTCCTTTCACAACCTCCTAGCCTCTCTCACTCTAACAGTTTGCCTTTTCAGTGTGCCCTTGGTCCCCGGGATTTCCTATGGTTGTATCCTTAGATTTCCTTCAGCAATTTCCTCACTGTGAGCAGTTTTGTACCTCATCTGAATGTTTTTATATTAACAAATTCAACACACTTTCAAAGAGGAAAAAAAATCCTTTCCTATTGCTGTCAATGTGAGGTTACAGCTCTAGATGTGATTTTTAATGATTTTCAGTTTCTCTTATGCTTCTTAGGATTCTTATTAGCTCAAAGGTTTCACATGGATGATAACACGGATTCTCTGTGAGTGACATTCTTGCCTTTAATCACAGTTTCTAATTATTTCAGATAAGTTGTCATAGGAGAAACTATTTACATGTCCAGAAAAATCCAAGAATTAGAATTTTGTTCCTATCCATGTAACTACCGTGGAAAAGGTTGCCTGACTGGGAAGTCTGTTCAGATGTGCACTGTGCACTTTACTGAAGCAACTTTGATTCCCAATGTCCCATATGTCTTGTTGGAAAAAGGTAAATCCTTGCTTACATTTGGTTCATTAGCTTGGGGCTCTCATGCAACCATTTCTTCACACGATGTTCTTCCTCTTCTTTATCCTAAAATATCCTCGAGGTTGAGCTGCTCTTTTGCTCATTCCTTCCTTTAACTCATGATATGCTGGAGTACACGTAGGTTTTCTGGCAATGTGGGTGGCAATTTTAGTGCTGGTGTGAATGAGGAACCACTTGCAGAACCCTTCTTCCTGATCTACCATGAAATCCTTCTTGAAAAAGATTGCCTTGAGAGGAATAAACAAAAAGGAATAAGAAACTGAAAGATACTTTTTCCACTGGGTTCCTCATAATCTAGATATTGTCATACAGTTCCTTCAACATTATCTATTTCCACAGATTTATTTGGAAAGGCAGATGGAGAGGATGGGTAAGGATGGTCGGATCTTTCAAGAAGTGTCATTATAATTTTGGATGCTAGTCTTGTGTGTAAGGTTCCCTTAATAGTTTGTACAAGCTTTGCATAAATCACTCAGACAAAAAGTTGGATCTTGGGAAGTGAACTGCAGAATCTAGCCACAGCTCTGTGTATGTGCAATTATAACAGAAGTCTTAAAGAAAAAAGCATGACTGTACTCAGGAAAGTAAAAGGACATTTTGGATATCTAAGCAAGTTTATCTTCTGTAGCTAAAGGGCTTCAGAACACCTGTAATAGCTAGAATATGGAATCGAATAGTCTTAATATGAAAGAGGTTATAAATCTTGGGGTAGAAATCCTCATTTTCTTCTGTGTCCTGAAATGTATACCTGTTTGAAGCATCAGCAAGGATCACCATCATATATTGGACTGCTTTTAACATAACTCACTAATATAACATAAATCACAGAAGTAATGTCTCTGGTTGTGTGTATCACTGTCGTTCAGCCAGAAAGATTTCAGTGGACTAAACGGACGCTTTATGTGTGACATTCTGGAAAATTTGGAATCAGTCAAGCTTAACCTTAGGGCCCCTAGAAGATACAGAAACACTCTCTTACACAAAACAAAATTGTAAGCAATAAAATAATGAGAAACATTATTAAAAATAATATATAATAAAATGATGAGAAACAGTCAGAAAAGATTGCCAAAAGCAGATTGAGCCAAAGCTAGCTCCAAATCTATTTTTCTTCCTTGCTGAATAAGTAGTGTGATGGATAGGCAGGAAACAATAATAGTGACATATTTGGCCTCTAGGAAAGTTTTTAAAAATACAGTCTCCATGTGCCATATCCATAAAGAATGGGAAAATGGTATTTTGACTTTCTTAGGTCAAAACTAGGTCAAGACCAGTAGATGCAGAATTGCTTGCAAACCTGTACACAAACAGTAGTTATTTCTGATTTTCTGTTATGCATGTAATTAGGATTCTGGAAGGACACTTTCAGCCAGTATTATTCAACACTTTCAGTGTAGACGTGACTGATAGATTAGAGAACATGTTTACAAAATACAGAAATAGCAGAAGTCTGTGAAGGGTTGCTGATAGACTAGGAGAAAGAATGGCTTTGAAAACTTGAGAAATTCGGAATTAAATTAATTGGATTAATTGAATTCCACACAGAAAAATGCAAAAGAAAGAAAAAATAAGACCTCTTCAAGGTGCAGAATAATTGGTTGAGGTAGTAATAAGTAAACAAAATAAGAGGGGAAATAAAGGGAAATGTGGTTCCAGTTTTTAGTGTCTAGCTAGAACTCAAGAAAAAATATTTTATTTGGCTTTTATTAGGCTTTATATGGACCAATGTTTCCAGATTAGCATACCTCCTTTTGAAAGAAGAGCAGATCAATTAGAAACAGTCAAAAATGGCAATTGCAAAAGAGCTTTATAAAACATAGCCTACAGGAGACATTAAGTTAATTAGTAAAGATGCATCTGGGACATATGGAAAGATTAACTACGTCTATGGAAGCCCAAGTGTCACCTGCCAGGGATGGCCTAGGTGTAAATTTGACCCTGCTTCAGAGTAGAGGTTGGCTTAGACAATATTTCAGGGCCCCTCCATTTCTGTGTTACACAGTTACGGAGTTGGATACATTCAATTTAAAGCAGCATTTGTTATGTTTTCCTTCATGCTTTCTGAGCTGATGAATCAGGAAGCTGGGGACAGGTCCAGGCACGTATTAAAGTTAATGGATGTTTACACAAGGAGCAATGTCTTTGCACTTGAGGTATTCAAAACCAGACGAAATCATAAAAAGGGCCCCAGTGGTGTTAAAGGAATTTGGATGCATATCTGTGTCTTATAAAAGCACCCACATCTTCCCTAACAATGCAAAGCCATAAGCTAGGGCTACTATTTAGCCAGTCCATTACACACTGAAGGTATTGCCTTGCCCACATCGCTGCAGGTTTTGGCACACTTTCAGGACATGAGGACATCATTCTCAGTGAATGGCCTGATGCACAGTGTCTAGCAAAAGCTCAAGTGGTTGCAAGACTCATCTTTACACTTGGGGAGTTATGGAGGGATAGACTGAGATGTCTTCTCACTGTTTCTGCCGACATTGGAAACACAGCTGCTGTTAAAATGTGTGGACACTGCGGTGAAGGCTATTGGATGGATGGACAAGTCGTGGGCCACATAAAATTGGTTAGGTCAGAAGTGTCCATAAGGTGAGCTGATAGGAACTGAAGAAGCATGTAAATCACATTTCCAGTATGTCGGTGGCTTGCTGCTTCCCTGTGGTCATGCATACAGGACTCTAAAACAAAGAACCCGATTTTTTTGGAGGATGAAGGATGGTACTTCTTGGGTACTGGGTCTGACATTTGGCTTGGAGTCCTTAGGGCAGTCTTGGGAGAAACTCTTCTGAATTATGGGTTATGTGGTGAAGACCGTGTAAGTCCTTAATACCTCATTTGTGATGGTGGAGAACACAGGGTAAATAACACAAAAGAAAAACAGAACTGTGACCTGATTCTTAAACCGATCTCTTTGTCTGTAGTCACTGCGTATCTTGATGGATGGACAAAAGCAGCCTTTTCCAGTTTGGTTCTGATAAAGAAAATATACAGTATAGCATTTGTGTGGCTGGAGGAAAACTAGGCTTTGATTTCTAATTTTAGTTAGTTTGATATGGGCTTTTTTCATCAAAAAACTCAACAGCGACAACCAAAAAGATAAGCAAGCGGCATTTTATTTTAATGATGTTAATGTATTTTTCAGTGAAGTTAGTCATTTCACTAATGATGAAAATACTCATCAGTACTTGTTGGATCACTATTCAGACCAAAGATTTAATTGAATAATCAATTGTCAGAGGATGCACATTCATTTTCAGGCAAAACATTATGTCTCCTCTCTACCTTATTCAGAGCATAAAGTAATAAAATGCATGGACAAAAAGTTTGATTGTGCTGGCTCTTTGTTCCTCAACACATTTTGATCAAAAAATGAAAATTGTAATGTTGCTTAGTTAACTTACAGCTTGTTCTGGGATAGCCAAATGCCAGCTACCTTTGTGATCTTGTTGTGTTCATGTGGCACTGAAGAGTACAAAATGAACAGATGGGACCTTTTTCAGTATCTTAAAGGGTTTCCATCCCTTCGACTTTATTCCTTTCTTTTTTTTTTTTCCATGCTAAATTCTAGGTGTCCTCATCCCGAGCAGCCAGAAAAAGCTGTTCAGTGCAGGCATATCTGGCTCACACTCACCCTGCTGTCTACATGTCTTTGCCACAGCCCACTCCCCTCCCACACACAACAGCACGCTCAACAGCAAATGCCAAGCCTCCAGTACAAAAAACCCCAAAGCTTTAAAAGCTTTAAAAACTACCATGCACCCTTGGAAGAGATCAGGAGTCACTGAGAATTTTGTCAATGCACCAGGCTGTTCTTACTGGAAAGGAATGAATGTTATCTGTGAAGGTCATTTCCTAGGATAATTCCTCAGAGCTGCCCCTGTTCCCAGAGAAATACAAACTCCCTTTCCCCTCTGTAATCCTCAGTAGTGTCTGCCAATCTTATTTGGGCAAAAAGGTCTTTAAAATTTAGTCACAGAGCCTAACTTGGTTCCTTTCCCAAAGATTTTGTGTTCAGGTACCAAGTATGGCCTCTGCTATTAGTGATTAATTTTATCAGCACAGTACTAGCACAGTTGTATCTTGAAGTCTTTTAACCATATGCAGTAATTGCTTGCGTTAATGCATTAGGCAGAATCCTTAATGGAGTGTAAAATAGATTCCTATAGCATGTTACACTTTATTGTGATACAAAAAAAGATTAATAAAGGTTTGTGAACAAAATAATGAGCAATTTGGGAGAGACAAATAAGATGGGGCAGAGCACAGAGGCCTGATTTACAAATCATGTCTGTATATCGTAGGCTAATCTTGGCTTTCAGTGTCTTTCAAGATTTACTTTTACTTACAATTTTTCAAGTTTTATCTTTTACTTAACAGTTGCCTACAGCCACTCCTAAGTCTTCAAAATCATGCTTCTTACATCCTCCACATCCCAACCCCTTCAAAATGGTAAGCATGTTTTTGCATAAAACAGATGCTTCCCTTTAAAAAAAAAGTTTGTTACAAAGGAATAGATTTCAGAATCAAGGGAATTAGGTAAGCTGTGCAATTACCAGAAAATACATGTTCCAGCACAACTGGAAAGCACCATCTGGGATGTTTCAGACTGTAACTGTTCTGCAAAAATCCACTTGTTGAAAGAAACAGGCACTGCAAGGGCATTTAATCATCTCACTCATATAAAAGGAAATCCCTGAACTCCTTTAGAATATCAGCTTTGCGTATAATTAGCCTGGTGATGATAATGTGCTTCACAAAGAGTGGTGTTTTTTTTGAATGATTTCAAGTAACATTTGTCAGCTGATGTTATCTCTTGCCACCATCACACAGTGATTTCAGCAAAATGGACGTGCAGAGACAAATTCACCTTAGCTTCCCTGAAAGCTATCAAAGACAAAGCACAAGAACAGTCAGAGTGTCTTTAAGATGTATCAGAATGTTTACTTTGAGCTATTTTTTTTATTTTGAGCTATGATGCGGTAGGACCTGCAGTCACAGTAACCACAGGCAACATGATGTTCTGCTCCCCCTCATGGAACAAACTTTAGCAGAGGTATCTTCAGCAGCTAGTGGAAACAGCTACAGATGCACTCATATCTTCACAGTGAAAATGGCATCTCATCACACTGATCAGGTGTCAGCCCAGTTCCCCCTGAACAGTTTTGAAGGAAAATTCGTTATCCTTTATCTTTTTTTTTTAGTTGGAAAAACAGTCAATCAGCCTGCATCAAAAGCTACTGACCCTGGGCCTAGAAGACACTCTTTTTCATGGGCTAATTGTTCCTAAGGCCTGGAGCCCCACCAGAGCCTTAAGTGCTGTGATGTTGCCGTTTATTTTATTTGCCATGTAACGCGCATCAGGCGCTGAGTATGCACAGACGCTTGAGTCTGGCTGTAGCACTGGGGCTATACTGAAAACACCAAAGCTGACATAATGTATGTCCTCACACTGTACTGAAGGCACACATGACCTAATCCTGATTCAAAAGCTATGTGGCTGTTGGATTCTCCTATTATGTCGCACATACATCTGATTATGGCACTGTGCTAACATGGCCCCATGGCAAGCTTATGTTGACCACTGTATCCTGTAGACATCTGTATTGCTACGGTGGCAAAACTTCTGAGGGCAGAGGCATTAGCCAACCTAACTTTTTACTTACAGATCATCAGCATCTTTCCAGAAAAGTTTTTGTCAGGTGTCAAAAATAGTTCATGGAATAAGTTCTGATTTTTCCACACATGTGTCATGCTTTTGGACATCCAGATGCTGTGCTGGTACAACCATTGGCTTTGTTTGAAGTCCTGTTTGTTCTAAGAGCCTTCAAAACCTGAACTGTGGTGGTACAAGTTAACTGGCAAGAAAGCTAACCCAACTGGTACCTAACTGGTACCAGAGGAAGCCCCTACTACAGGCCGAGGCTTGCTAGCAAGAACATTGTCGTTTTGCTCAGGAAAAAATTCTAGACCAGTTCATGAATACATGAGAACCTGTTTGAAATGTGCAGAGGGGTCTGTATATACCTCTGTGCTCCCAATCATCTCTGCTCTAACACCTTCTTTGATAAAAAATTTGCTCTAGCATGACTGCGATCATTTGCGATGCAGTTACCAGCACAATTACATCCACACTAGGTGCTGCTTGAATACCAGAAAGGAAATCCCAATGTACTCATTGCCTAAATCTCACTCAGTCAATATAAACTGAAGTATAAAATTCCTATTGCATTATTGTGTAGTAAGGATGGTAGCTGGCATGCTTGCTAGTATCTTTTAGTGGTTGAACATGAAAGGGAGTTTACAGAAGCAGTTCAGGCAACCTGGGTCCCCCTTTTCAGGTGTGAAATGTGAATCTAAAGCATATGAGCAACTACAGCAAAGGCAGTTTGCTATACAATGTCTGTCTGTGTTACAAACACAAGCCAGTCTTACTAGAACCTGAAATTTTGCCACCTGTATGACTCCAATCAAACCAACAGATGTTAATCAGCTGACATTGCTTTGTTCATGTGGAGTGTTATGTGCTGCTTCTGTGGAAAAGAACTTAAAGAGAAAGCAAGGCACAGATGTCCTAAGCTCTGAACCCTGGGACCAGATGATGAACTACACTGAAGCTGTTTGTATGCATGTCCCTTACAGTTCAGAAATTAATATGTCTCCTTTCTGCTTATTGTACACACCATGCTGTTGTGTGATTACTTTCACAGCACCATCCCACCAAAATTCAAGTCCTAGTCCAAAATGTATTCTTCTGTTTCTAAGAAGGGCCTATTTTATCATTGTGTGGAAAACTTCATGTTTCCTTGGAAGCCTATAAATATTATTTTAAGTCAAAGGAGTAATATTGCCTGGCCTCTATTATTCATCAGGACTCTCTTCTTACAATGTGACTTTTGAAAAACAGCTAGAAATTTAGCTACACAACATCACTGAAATGGAAAGAAATTTTCATGAATATTTTTTGCTTGTTTTGGAAAAAATGGAACTTGACTGTCAAGAGTAGGAGATTACAGGGGAGTCCCTATTTTTGACAATAATGATAATTTTCTTTGGCAAAATAATGTTATATTTTTCTGCAATTTCTTTATTTCTGTTTTTGAATTTTGCATACCATTATTTACTGCTATATAGGAAAAGAAAGAAGAGTGAAGTTTGACAGGACCTAAGAGTCCTGACTCAGCACAGTCATTTCAGTTCAGCTGTTCAGCCATTAATTATCACAAGACTAGACTCGTCCATTAGTTGCTCACAAGCAAGAGGAAAAACAGGAGGAATCATGGATAAAAAGAGACATTAATTGAAAATGCAGTTACAACACAACTGAAAGGGAAATCACTCATTTGATCGTCAATACGACAGAAACAGAGAATGGTTGAGGGTAGAGACTGAGATCATAATTTAAGGCATGGTTTCCTTGGCTTTTCCCTGATTCAGTTGTAGTGTTACCTGACAGGCTTCAACATTAGCAGTACTGTTGACCTACCACCCGGACTTCAAGTTCTCAATTTTTTTGAGATCTGGAATTGATTCTGACCAGAAAACACTGCATGGTCTCCAGAGAAATGGATCTTATCTTGGGGTATTCCAGGCTCCCTGGCATAAGGAGCTAGGTGGGAAGCATATATCCACAAAGCAGGATATAGTGAGCAAAAATAAGTTAAATAGGTTTGCCATGCACATGACTGAATCCACAGGGCCGTGCCACCACAGTGTGAAACTCAGTCTAAAAAGCTTCATGAAGATGTGAGAAACGTTAGGAGAGTTTAACAGTCATGTAACTTGAATAAACATTAGATCATGTCTAACTTTGGTGTATTGTAAGGACCTCTTCTGTGTCAGCTTCAGTATGCGATCCACTACAAAAAGGCAGGGTGTGTTTGCCCTCAGCAAGGAGAACCAGAGAATCGTTTAGTGCTAACTATGCCTAATGTTTCAGATTTAATATGAGCTCAGAGTTTGCAGCAATTCAGGCAAACCTGTGGGTGGTGTCTGGCCAGGACAAGCCTCCAGTAGAAATTCCATGGAGGTGGCTAGCAGAGATTCCTGACATGCTGATCCCAGTCTGTGCTGATCATCACCCCATGTACTGGTTTTGCCTGGGATAGAGTTAATTTTTTCATGGTAGATTGTATGGTGCTATGTTTTGGATTTGTGATGAAAACAGTGCTGATAATGCATGGATGTTTTAGTTATTGCTGAGCAGTGCTTACACAGCATCAACCTGGACTTCTACATCATCTACCTGGACTTCTGCAAAGCCTTTGACATGGTCCCTCACCACATCCTTCTCTCTAAATTGGAGAGGTGTGGATTTGAAGGATAGACTGTACGATGGATTAGGAATTGGCTGGCTGGACGCAGCCAAAGGGTTATGATTAATGGTTCTGTGTCAGGGTGGAGGCCAGTCACGAGCGGTGTCCCTCAGGGGTCCGTCTTGGGACTGGTGCTCTTTAACATCTTCATCAATGACATAGACGATGGCATCAAGTGCACCCTCAGCAAGTTCGCGGATGATACTAAGCTGAGCGGTGCTGTCGACACACTGGAAGGAAGGAAAGCCATCCAGAGGGACCTGGACAGGCTGGAGAAGTGGGACCGTGTAAACCTAATGAGGTTTAATAAGGCTAAGTGCAGGGTGCTGCACTTGGGTTGGGGCAACCCCAGGAATTTATACAAACTGGGGGAAGATCTCCTTGAGAGCAGCCCTGAGGAGAAGGACTTAGGGGTCCTGGTGGACAAGAAGCTGGACATGAGCTAGCAGTGCGTGCTTGCAGCCTGCAAAGCCAACTGTGTTTTGGGCTGCATTAAAAAAGGGGTGGCCAGTAGGGAGAGGGAGGTGATTGTGCCCCTCTACTCGGCTCTTGTGAGGCCCCATCTGGAGTACTGTGTCCAGGCCTGGGGCCCCCAGCACAGGAAGGACGTGGAGCTCTTGGAAAGGGTTCAGAGGAGGGCCACTAAGATGATCAGAGGCTGGAGCACCTCTCCTATGAGGAAAGGTTGAGGGA